>VRLP01005100.1:0-40648 GCA_009660295.1 Lophius piscatorius | reverse complement strand
CCCTGACCATCTCAGGGCTCCACAGACGACTGACACATTTAAAAAAGGACTTAAAACTTTCCTTTTTAGCAGAACCTATAACCTTAATTAACATTGCTGCTTTTTGGTCAGGCTCTTATATAGTTATTATTTAATTTTTTATTGATGCTTTTATCTGCTTTTGCTTTGTAGCACTTTGAGATTTGATCCAAATGTAAAGTGCATTATAAATTAAATGTATTATTATTATTATTATTATTATTAAGACTAAGTGAAATTTTGATCAGCTACTTCTGTATTTCTGTATTTCCACAGAAATTCAGATGACACGCTTCATTTTAGGACAAAAAAAAAAATCTACCCTATCACACATTTAAAAAAGAGCCCAGGTATACAGAGTCATAGTATAATAAGCTAATGTAATAATATAGTGCACTAATGCATACATTTTATCACTGGCTAAATCTTTCATCAGAAAAGCCACTAATATCTTCTAACTTTGACACGAACCCATCACTGAGGGAGTCGTAAAGAAATGTTGCAGCACAGGGTTAAAGGTATGTCGGGACATCCTCTGATACATGGCATAATTATACCCACCAAGGCATTTCACTGCAAAGCTTATTATTTGATGTTTGATTTAAGACTAAATAAAGAAAAATTAAAAAGATCTTAAGGTACTTTCTAAAGATAGAGAACTAAATAGAAAAAGAGATGAAACTAAACTAAGTCATGAACTCATGAAATGGATTGGAGGCATACATATATAACTGGGAAAGCATACATCCTCTGACTGACTTGTTGTCTTGAACGATAAATCTGAAAGCCTAAAAGAATCATGACAATGGCAATGGGATTTTTTCTATTGTTGTGTTAATTGGTGAGCGATTATCATCTTTTCATTATAACCTTTTCATTGATGAGATTCACTCATGCAGCTGAAATCATCTTGCTCCGCCAAGTGTTAATCTGGTAACATGAAATTGCTTAAATGACCATACTGAACCTCTGAAGTAGATTACTAATTGCAAACAATAGGTAATATAAGAGTAATATGATAAGGTAAAATAAGAGTAGCTTGAACCCTTCATACAGGTAGTTAGCACCTTCATACAAGCCGCACCTTTACTGAAACTGGAATCTGCTGAACTGAAACTTCACTGAAAGCCTGCCATTGCTGGGGGGAAAAGTCAAAAATGTAGCATCAACACATCCCTCAATCTACATAAATACTGATTAAGTTACATGAAGACTGTGTTCCAATGAAGATTCTTACCCTAATTTTAAAAATGATCTTATTGGGCTGGAACTAGGGACTCTCCAGGAAATCAGGCAATGGTAACAGTCAGGACAAGGACAATGATTTGTGGGTGTGCATGGGAGCTTGGGACGCATCAGAGCAAGTCCGATGTGGACAAGAAGTGATTTGTGAGCACTTCGGAAAGATTTAGTTTGGTGAGAGGGAGAACTCTGCAGTTATTAAGAGCTTTCAGTCCCTGCTTCTACCTAAACTCTACTCTACATGAGGACCCCCCTCCTTACCATCACTGAAGACCTACCCAAGACGACGAAGGGAAGCATTCAAATAGCCCAGAGGGACGTGTGCATCAATAAGGGTAATACAGAGAATGGAGATTCAGCACTGAGGTTAAGGAAGGTAGACAGGGTGTACCATATTCTTCTTTGTGGGTATGCACCTTATAGGGCATCGGCCAGCAGGGGGAGGACACTAACGAGAAGTCCGGAGGAGAAGACACTGATTGGCTCATGACTGCTGACCTGCCACTTGGAGAGTGTGGCAGGTCAGCAAGGTCCTAGGGAAGACTTCTTCCCTAGACCAAAGGATACATCCGTTTTTAAATGTTTGTCTGATGTAATCATACCTGAAGACTCTGGGAACCAAATTACGTTAAAGAAAGCCTGGATTGCAACTGAGGAGGATTTATATAGCACCAAGCAAGCTACAGAAGTTTATATTCAGGTTATAGATAACAGTTTATACTCAAAGATTTAATACGATCCCACATAACAGGTGCTATATTGCATGTGCACTTAATAAAAAATGGCCAGTTTGGTTTGGGGGGGATTTACTAAGATAATTATGAGAACGACAACTGGTGCAACACATGGTGGAGGCGGTACAATTTAAATGAGGATTTTGGCGGTAATTGATAATGGTTTCCGCCATTGAGAGATTGGACAGAGAGCAGAGTGACCGAAAGCGCAAATTAAAATGCAATGCCATGGATCTGGAGGTGTTAGTGGAAGAGGTAATTCACATATTTTTGAGCTACAGCAGAGAATTCTGAATATTAATAAATAAATATGATATCGGAGAGTATCTGCAAGAAAGTCAATACTGTGGGTAAAACAAGAAGAACGACAGATGAAAATGAGAGAAGATAAGATGTAAGTATTTCTGAAGTCTCCCAAGGGGGGTATGTAAGACTCACCTGGATGTGAACAACGGCAACAGCAAAAACAAGGACAAAGGTTTGCAGAAGTGCAAGGAGGGATTGAAATTCATGTACAAGTGTGGACCAGGAGTGATTCGATAGCACTAGGAGATTTGGTCTGGTGTGATGGAAGAAAGCTCTGGGCTGGAAGAGCACCGTAGTCACAGAGAGCACTCAGCGCTGGTGTCTTCTATCGTGTTTGTTGTGGGGATGGTCCTGATACTTTCTATGGCCATCAGGAAGAGGACACTAGATGGGAGGCTGGAGGAGAGAGGGTTGATTTAACCACCGCTGATGACCTGCCAACTGCAGAATGTCGGGTGAAAAAGGATCAGTTTCCTGATATAAAAATGGAAGTCATTGTTATAAAAAAAGAAAGAAAACAAGAGCCTCACTGAGCCACATCTTGTGGTTATGATCGTGATGATGTTAATACTATAGTGCAAACCATCCACCCCTGAAAATAGCCCCCCCAAAATACAATATTGACCCCATCAGACAAACAATACAAACAATAAACTGAAAGAAAGATAAGAACATAAGATGAGAACACAGGTGCATAAAAGCCTATGAACATGCTTCTGAAACTATTTTACAGCCCGATATAGTGGATGTAATGATTTCTCCATTGACCTGAACATTGGACAGTACCTCTCCCACAGCAACCCCTTTCTAGGACCAGGTGGGCAGACCCTGGGTATGCATCAGCAGTTCCAGCACTATTTTCCCCAGCAGAAAACACATAGAAAAGTGCAAAAAAATGTTTGGTAGGTTATAAAAACATTTCTTTTATATTGTTGTGTGTCACACAGATGCACACACAAGCTCCTCCTTTGTTACTCCACTGAGTGAGACAGAGAACAGGTACAAGCGGAGGAGCCTAGCTGAGTACAGGTGCAGCGCTTATTTGATATGCAAATATCGCATGACATCATCTCAGTTGTCCACACTGCCTTAAATTGAGCGCCTCAGCAGCGGTCTCAAGAAGGGGGACCACACGCTTCATCTGAAGTGGCTCGGGACTCAAAGAGACAAAAATGAAAGAAGAAAATTCAGCAGCATCTGGATGCACTTTTCTGATGACAAAAACGGTAAAGCAAAGTGTAATATTTGCCAGAAAAATATCTCATTCAAGTCTGGGTCAAAAATAAATTTTATCGTCACTTAAAAACACCCGACAGTGAAAGTGGCAGAGGTGAGAAAACAACCAACGGATTCCGACGACAACAATGATAGCAACCATGATATCTCCATCACTGAATTAAGTCCAAATATGCCAAAAGAAATTATAATCAATGTTTCAGATTAATTCAAACTCAGATATAAACAAATAGAATATATTTTGGTGGGATGTCTAAGTTTGAATTATTCTGATCCAAATCTTACCCTATCAATCCTGCCAGTGATTTTTTTGTGGGTAAAATTAGTTACCCCCAGGCTGGCTTCTTAAAAATAAATAAATATAAAAATGAGCCAGTCTTATATATCAGTCTTGAGTATATCCACAAGATCCGGCTCCCTACAAAGAGCTGTAAATCCAATCTCTAATGTCTAGCTTTGTCGTGTATTGATTGTGAGTGAGTTGTTGAAGATGATGACTTTGTATTTAAAATTAGTGATGTAGAGTGTGAACAAAAATGGAGTAAGGACAGTCGCGGTGTGGAGGCGGGTGACCCAGGTTACCAGGGAGCTGACTGTCAGCAGTGTCCTTAACTTTGTTGCTAGCAGCAATGACCATGTGTTTGTTTAAAGCCCTTGGGATTTCAAAGGATATCATTCTCACCCGGCTTCCAGTCGTATCTAAATGGGATTAGGTTTGATGGAGAGGATTAATAATTCTATCATCTAACCCCATGTCAATATAATATGCAAACTGCAAAGAGTCCAAGCAATTCTTCACAATGGGTTCCAATGGTCGCACACAAGGCTCTGTAAAGCCATAATAATGTAATAATAATAATAATAATAATAATAATAATAATAATAATAATAGATTTATTTTATAATGCACCTTACATTTGGATCAAATGTCAAAGTGCTAAAATGTGGGAGGTCAATGCGACAGCTTGAGTATACTGAGCCACTCCCTCTTTGGGAAAGGAACGACGCAAAACACTGGTACAAGTACCACAAAATTAACCCATCAGTCTTAAATAAAGGTTGCAAGAAAATACTTTTATTTGTGAAAAAGCTCCGCCTAGTGAATAAAATATGTACTACTAGAGTAAAGCACACTTTATTATGGACAGGGCTCCTCCAGTCTATCAATATACACCAAAATCCAACCAACGATAAATAAGTTATGCAGGAAAAATAGTGTTTTTTGTAGAAAGCTACCCCTGTGAGTAAAATGTGAACTATTAGAATAAAACACAACATACACATGATAGATCTCCTTGAGTCGATTCATATGCATCAAATTTCTATTTTATGGCCTGACAACTTTGCGGGTTAAAGCTCCCCCTAGTGTATGGAATAAACATTTGAACTTTCTCAAAATCAATCCAGTCCTTCCTGAAACAAAGGTGTATGGGTGTGTAAAGTTTTAAATGATCCGTAGAAAAATGGGTTTCTAAAAAACGATAGATTTAAATGATAGATATCCTCAAGACATTTCATATGCACCAAATTTGAAATAATTTGGACTAATGGTTAGGAAGTAAACTCCGAAAGACATTGTTTTTTTTAAAAAAAAAGAAAAAAAAGCTATATACATCTCCTCGAGTCGATTCATCTGCACCACATTTGGACAAAATCAAAGCTATGTGGGTTTAAAATATGAAAATGATCCATCAAATAGTTTTTGAGTTATCACGTTAACACAAATAATCTGCTGAGGACACAGCAGCGGAGGACACAACAGCGGAGGACGATGGTGCATCCTCGATGGTGGACGTGCCAAATTCTAATTTTATTAGAAAGAAGTTCCTTTTTCAAGACTTCAATGACAAATATATATATATAGAGGTACTCTATATACAGAGTCCTGACTGATGTTCACAGGCCTCGGAGTTAGCATCGGCTGTAATGGTTTGACTAGAAAATGTATCTGCATGTTAGAGCAAATGCACTATTGGTTTGGATGCATCAAAAACACTGTGCAGTTTCACTTTGGTTAAAAAAAACAATTCCGGGTTTGGAAATGGTCTATTTTCTACAAAACAGCATCAGTGTCATTCATAAGTCTTTAACGTCAACACCGTCATTGCTGTCTGCACATGTTGACAGCACATGAGGTTTCCATGACAATGTTTATTCGTGCCTAATGCTTGTTTACTTGGACGTCTCTGAGGGGTAACATATTCAGCAAATCACCTCAGTCATGTGTATTTGTCTGTGTCTAAAAACAAAAATAAAAAGTCCCCTGTGTGACTTGTATTTGCATCTTTGACACCTCGATATGGCATGTGTTTTCCCAAAGCACTGTGAGGCTTGTATGTTTCTGAGCCCTTATCATTGGTGTCAAGCTTGGGACTTCTATTCAGAGACTAGCCCCCAGAGGCAAAACAGGCTCTGTGGGCAAAAAGAAAGACCGTTGCAATAAAAACAACAGAACACCTTAGTTCTCAAAATCAGATAATGAAGAATGCTGGAAAAACTAAAAACACTTTCTTGGTAAGGTGCTGTGAATGAAATAAAGAGATGAGTGTTGTCTATGTAGTAAACAACATGTTTTTATGACTTTAGATCAATCTTCAGGTTCTTCCCCCACAAGGATATTAGAAAGACGTCTATCCTGTAATCATTCATAACCACTCACTATTCCCATATCTCAACAATGTTGTAACAATGTGACCCCCTCTGTCCTAAACAGCATTCCTGTACCACCCTCACCAACTGGCGGACGTCCTGGGGGGAACACTTTTCCCAGTGGAGGAGTACCACATGCGGCTGTTCCTTCTGTTCCCTCCTTTGGCAGTTTTACTTTCTCTAATGTAATAACAAAATAATACTTCCCCTGACTTTGTGGAACCAAGTAAAAGGCAGAATGCAGGAACAAAGCTAAGTAAACAATCACGTCGGCGTCATACCTAATTACTTCACTGTATTCAATAACCCCTCCCATCTCTAACAATTATCACTCAAGTCATGATTTCAGCAGATGGTTAGACACGACTTCTCTTCAGTGCGCTCTCTTACTTTCAGTTTGTTTTGTTTATATTTACCTCTGCTCTAATCCCTAAGCATACGATCACACCCATCCTTTTACTATTTTGATGTTTTTACCCTTTGAAAAGCTTGAGAAGGAGATTCTAAATACCGTCCTCGATAACTGATTCAGGACGTAAGGTTGAAAACAGGAAACGTACAATTAGTGATTGTTAAACTAGCCGGAGGCTTTTCCTACTACTAAGAAAACACCATAGACGGGGCTAAGGAAGGCTTCCAGGAAGAGTGCATACAATATGCATTTCAGGCATGAATGCCTGCAGTAGGTTGACACATTATTCAGGTCAAGACAACTGTGAAATACGTTCATTCAAGAAATCTGACAGAAGGTGGGGAAGTAGGCTACAGTTGGTAGATTAACAATCAAACTCGTTTGATTGTGCCATGCCAACAATCCATCTTGTCCAGTGGAAAAAAAACCCACTTCTGTCTCTTTCAATCATAACGCAAAGCAAAGGAAAGGCAGGGAAAATGAGGCTAAACTGTTCAATGGACACACACTGACACACACACACCCTCATCTCCCTCACATCTCATTAACTGCTCTCTCTGAAGATGTATACATGCTGGCAATAGAGCATGTATCCAATTTGGCAGAGCCAAGAGCATTTTAATGGGCTTTTGAGAAAAAAAATGCCTTGAAGAATTTTATATGGATATTTGCAAGGCTAGGGCTTTTAGAGTGGTATTCCCACACTTTCACTAAAGGTCCCATGTCATTTCATTATTAAGTGATTAGACATCTGGCTGCAAGCACATCTTAAATTACCCACAGAATTATTGTGCATACCTTACCCGTCAGTACATGAAAATAACTTTTGTCTGCATAACTAAGTTTCTAACATATGTAGAGTTGTGACCCCCATATCATCTGTGAATTTTTATGTCAAGCCTTGATGATGCCATTGTATTATGCCATCAACATATTAATTATGCATATATGATGATTGTAACATAATTATTTAGCTGAAATCATGAGCTTTATGAAACTATTTTATGTGACAAAACATAGTCTTTTTCGAAACGCACCTAAGTAATTTTTGGTTTCAGAACCTAACCTTGTACAGGGCTTGTACAGATCTGATTGTATTCTGGATATGATGTTAACCTGAACACAGAAAAAAATAATAAATACTCGTTTCCCGGATACTGACTACTGCATGCTGTCTGTGCATACCCTGTAGCGTTTGACATGTGGCACTTCAATCTGTTGTTTCTATAACTACGATCTGAATTTAAAATTAGCCTGACTATAGCTATAAAAAATGAGGCCAACGGGGTTTATAGCAAGCTTTTAAGTGCTAATAAACGCTACCATCATATTTATGGTTTATTCGCCAGCAATAGAAGAGCGACAAGCAATATAAAACATGTCTTTGACAGGTGTCAGAGTGGAGGACTTTGACAGTATAGGATGAGGGGAGGTGGATGAAGACACAGACATAAGTCTGTTGTGGGAAGGATCATCATGATGGAAACCAGGGACGCCGAATGGAGAGTAAATATTTGCATTAGACTTTCACTGGCTATGTGAGTTTCACCGTGTAGTAATGCTGCTTTGCCATCGTGAGCGGATTTACTTTTCTCATCCAGACTGACATTTACAGGTAAAAGTTTTACAGCTCCTTTTGCAAGTTCTCCTGCTCCACTATTTGGGTCTCTCAAAAATCCGGATAAGGTCTTATCCCAGTAGCTGAGAATGGAATATAATTTTTAGACGCGCCTACACAAAAACGGGAGGCTCCAAAGACCTGATAATAACAGGATACTGATGGGCATGTAAACATAATCACTACTTAACTTCAAAATTCATGTTGTGTTATCCTTAACAGACACATATTACCGTTTCACTTAAAATTCTGACAGGACTGAAGAGATCCAAATATCATTCCTTGTACTGTAATCTTATGGGAATATGATATTAATAGGCTATACTTTTAACTTTAATAATAAATAACTTCTCTGTAAGTGATCAACCAATTAAATGCCTAAAAATATATCTTTTATGAAACAATGGTGACACAAACCTGCTTTAAAAAGATGTATAAATTCAACATTTTATGGTTCGGTTCTGACAGAGACAGCGTAGGAAGCCTCGTGAGAATGTAACATTTTATATGTTAATAAGGTTTGCAAGTGGATTTATTTTAGGAGCTACAGTGTCGTCAGTGTTAAGAAAGCTCAAACATATGAAGTGTGCTGGTTGCATATGGTTCATCTGGTTCCTGATTTCCTTTCAGCACAAACGTGTGATATCTCTGCTGTATTGTTGTGTGCAACTCACAAACAGCGAACAGATGACAGTGATAAACCCAGAAAGTTGCAGCACCAGGAATTCACATGAGAAAAAGACCCATGCTGGATTGTCCAATAGCTAATAACCATTTTTGTAAGAGAAATCAAATAATATTCTTTAAAACTGTATGAACGAACCCCCAGAGGAAATTTTTATCCTTCAAAATGGAAATGTAAGTCTCCGGCTAGGCGCTCAAAGGAGCTGCAGCAACTGATGTTGTTTCAAAGCTTTAGCATTGGGCTGAGTCCACCCATGAGAATCCCGACCACGCTGTGTGAGTCTGTGCTGATATTAACAGCAGAACCTCAGAGCAGGAGTTCCCTTGAAGGGTCTGACTGCAGACGTTGTGTTTATGAACAAAGGGCTGACAATCAAGCAGCATTGTGTGTTTGACACCATAACTAATGTCTGACACATGCACACAAGGATGCGTTCCTCATAGGCAGACAGTGTCGCTGAATGACTGCTGGGTGAGACATCAGACAGGCGATGATACACTGACAGTACCGCCACCGGAGCGGTAACATCACAAGCTGCAACATGGAATTTAATGAAGCCGTCCAACAGCCAGTTTAAGTCTTTTTTTTTCTTTTCTGAATCACATACTCTGTTGTATTTCAACACGACTTTTTTTTACCCTCTTCCCAGAGAGCTCCTTTATGAGAAAAGTGGTCTAAAGTGAGAAAGAGTTTTTCCTTGCTGGCCCCCGATCTCGCCAAACCTCCGCACTGTAAACCAGCCGAGGGATTCAAGCGTCCTCAGGCAAAAAAAAAAGAGAAAGTAGCCTCTTTAATAATTGAGATGGGTGATGCGGCTGACCTCTATCCAAGTTAGCTAACTCTGCCGACTGCATTTATCTGTGTCATTTGCAAACAGTTACTTAAAGACTGGAATCAAACTATTTGATAGAGAGGTGAGAATGACAGAAATGTGTTTATTACTGAGCGAGTTTTAAAGCGTGAAGAATATATTTCTGGCCAGGAATGCACCAAACATTTCTTATTTCTGTCTTTGTTATATTTGTAATAGTGTGGGGTTATTATTTGTTCAGCCACTCAGACAATAACATTGGATATTTATAGGTTTAGCGACAAACATAGAAAAGAAAATCCTCCCACAGCAACTTTTTCTGGATTTATATTTAAAAGTGAAGAAGACAAATAGAAATGACAAAACCTGCTGGTGCAAAGCATGAGACATCAAATTTAAGCTTTTGGCTCTGATGATTTACCAGGTTCTTTACGTTCTAGATAAGTTTTATGAATATGGAGCCCGGGAGAGCCATTCAAACGCTGTTGTATTTTTTCAATAATGAATAGGCTGCAGAATTTAGATAGTAGCTGTGAAAAGGTGCTTATTCAAATGTGTCGGGCAAAAACGCGAGAAACTTTTATTCATAATTCCACCCACAAACGTGTGTAAATAAAGAGGAATAAGAGCATTAACTGAATTAAATGCTCTAAAGATTTTATGTTTAATTAAGATTTCATTGAAGAGCCAATAATTAGCCTAATGTTTTTTCCACAAACACAAACAACCTGCATAAACGTATCTGTGTTTGTCCGCTCATCAAATAATGTATCTCCGCTCTTCAATGGTAGAGAGCTGTCAAAATAATTATCTTATGCAAATGCAGCTTACGACCTGAAGATTCATAAATATGGAGCCTGTGTTTGCTGGATGTGGAGGCAGAGCGGTAGTAAGACATAGGGATGAGACAGAAGGATGAGAGTGGATGCTGTTCTCTACACATTTGTATAAGCACAGATAATTGTGCATAATTGAGGGTTTTTCTACAATCCCATCTCTGAAGACCTGCATCAAGCTCCTGTTGTATATATGGAAGGGGTATTTTGAGACAACAGAATCTAGTTACATTTATGTCACAGGCTGTACATGAATCATGGTTAAGGTGGGATCACAGGTGATCCATAATGTGAACTCTGGGCCTATGACTTTTTTTTTTCAACTTGTTGAGTTATATCAACGGGTACATACTGAAGCAACACAATGAAATAACTTTAACTATTTCCAACTCATTTTTTTAAAATGTATATGACGACTTCTGAATTGTCATTGTGATGAAGAAAATGCGACCTAGGCTCCATCGAGTTGGAGGCAAACAACAATAACGGAAAAAAATAGGACAGTTGCACAATTGTCTCACCCACAAGAGATTCTGTGTTAGAACACACGCAACAGCACACAAAATATAATCAAATAGGGCTGAATAAATCATTTAAACTAGACAATCCAGATCAACAACATTCGTTTTTCAATATTTCAAACGTCTGACTGAATCATCCAGACGTGTTATTCTTTATATTCTACATTTGGAGATATATTCATGGTTAGTTGAAATACTAGTATCCACCTTATAAAGCTATGTTCGATTACTTTGCAACACAAATGAAAAATGAAAAAGGGGCTGCAGAAGCATTTGAAATTGCCATTATCCTTTACTTTGCCCATATCAGAAAAAATACAAATAACAGCAGCAGCGTTGCAATTCTACTTCCAGAAGCACTTTATGTAAGTGTTTAGTCAAAACCACAGTGCCTGTTCTCCTTTTTTTTTGGGCTATATGTTTAAAATGTCTCCCTCGGAGGTAGTTGTTTCACTGAGCACATGTTGCTTCAAGAGCAGTGTGTGTGGAAAACAGAGTTTTTTTGTCTTTTTATTTTGAATAAAACTTACTGCAACTCCAGATGCAAATTTTTCAGTTGAACATACTGATCTGAAAAAACTAATTGTCCTCTTTTTGTCTGCATTCTATCAAGTCAATATGATACATTATGATTAAGGATTATTAAGGGTCCCTCACGCTGAGAAACCCTAGATTTAAACATTCATCGGATAAATCACTAACCAAACTATCAAAATCCAATCCGGCCAAACTATTGTTAAGACAAAATAAGAGAGATCTGTGATCATTCTTTCCATTTACCAAGACACTATCTCTATTTGGTCTCAATAAGGCGAAAGAGTGATTAAATCCTTGGCCTCTCTCTTCTTCTCCTCTTCCCCCTCATGAAGCAAACTTTGTTAACTGACTAATCTCCTTCCCTGCTTTGACCATAAATATGATTACCACCACACAAGAGATAATAAAAACCCGTATCTCTGCTCTACCAAAGAGCATGAATTAAAACCTAAGCTGTAGCCTTGAGGAAAAGAAGAAACTCACTGGGAAGAAAGGAGTGTTTCATGCTGAGTGCATACAGCCCCCTACTGGTAAACACCATTCGGCATTTAGTCAGATACAACACATCAAGCTCCATGATCTTTTGTTGAATGTGAGCAACAGGTACGAAAGCACTCTCAAAAAAACCTCTCATGGTCTGCAGGAGAGCAGATCTGTTCAGAGAGGATCTGACATTCAGGCGAGTTCTATGAGTCCTGAGGTAAATGTTTAGCTTCTCCTTAATGGTGAAAGGGCTGAGATGAATAAAAGCTATAAGTGTCCAAAGCTCAATAAGCTAAGTTTGTGTTTGTTTGTTTGTTTGTTTTTTACAGATTGCTTGGAAATCCTTATACTATTATGTATAGATTTTAATGCAGTTTTGGCATCTTTAATTCATGACATGCAGCTTGGTGTGATTCTTCATGAGGTAAAGTAGGAATGGAGACTAATATTGACCTTTACCTAGAAAACATCTGGTGTGCCGTGGCATGTCTTTCATTTTTCTAAATACTTAAAGTAAAATCAATACAAATATTTTGGACAGATTCTTGGACAAAGTGTTCCTCATGCTGCAAAAACAGACAGCTGCATCTGACAGTGCCAGCTCTAATAAAACTACCGGATGTTAAGGAGACGTCTGGATGTCAGGGAGAGGGTAGGAAAGTCTGACATGTACCATATACTGTAGTTCAGGTTGAGTGTAGTCATCAGCACCATCATCATCATCATCATCATCATCAAAGTGTTTGATTTGAGGGTGAAAACATGACATTACACGTGGAGAACCAGACAGATGAAATGCACACGTGATGAATCAAGCCGTTTCTCCTACCTGATATTTCCTGATGCGGCACATTGACGAGGCTGAATCCTTTGACGTTATAAGCTTGCTTAACGTCGATACAGCTCCGAGCCTTGATTTCACCACCGGATGAGAGGGACAGCAGCACCGACAGAGTGCAGAAGGCGACCTGCAGTCTCCACATCGCACTCATCAGTGAAATCCTTGATGATGGTTTACAGGGAAATACAGGAAATCCAGGGGGTTGACTGAAAGGTGATCTCCAGCGCGCACAATATGCATTGAAATAAATGAACCAATCAGTCACTCCTCACTTTAGATTCTGTACGTCCAACTCATTGCAGAACCTTCGCATCCTTCTCCTCCAGTAAAGAACAAAAAAAAGACCCAGTGAGACCTGATAGATCCCGTCGTGAACAGATCCGTGGAAGGGGGACAGTTTCTACCTGGTGTTCCTGGTGCCAACAACTTGTGCCGCGCGCACAGCAGCAGTGTGTTTCTGTGGGGAGAAGCGAAATGCAGCGGAGACACGAGCCGCACGGCGAGCAGAGCGCACGAGGGCAGGGCAAAACATGGAGTGGATGTGGCTTCGACTTCAGATGCTCGCATCCAGCGGCGCGTACTGTCCTCGACCTCCATGCATCCTTCATAATGAGTAGCTCAGTGCGCAGAAACACGTTGGAGGAGGACCTGCAGGTTGCAGGCGGAACAAACCTACTCACCGTCCAGGTTTGTGTCATTAGTTTGAACCGATCGGTCTTCGGTTCATTAAACTCGCCCAGACCTTCAGACCTTAGCCAGTGTCCTCTGATGATGACAATAAGGACGGAAGGACAATATTTTGCTGTTGGGTAGTATTTTCCTTAACTTTTAAGACAAATGTTGCCACTAAAACTCCCGTAGGAGAAAAGAGGAGAAAAGGTGCGATTGAGTTTTTGAGACTTAAGTGGGACATTTGGATATTGAACTGAGATTGCGATGAGAGAAATAGGAGTCATAAATTAGATCTCATCATTGTATCTTTTCATTTTCATCCATGCCAAAGCCCAGAGGAGCCTATACGATCTCAATTCAGTATCTTCTTGAGGTGACTTCAAGATGAACTGTTTCTCCTAAAAACCTCTGGCATAAAATGGGTAGACAAAGGTGAGGATGGAGGAAATGAGAGAAGAATGAGAAATAAGAACCAAATCTGAAAATTTTAATGCAATTGAGTAATCGCTTTATTTGGCAATGCACCGAAGAAGTAACATTTAATAATAATAATAATAATAATAATAATAATAATAATAATAATAATGAATTGTATTTGTATAGCACTTTTAAAAAACAGAATTATAAAGTACTACAGGATGAAATCAAAAGGACTCAATAAAATCAAGCAATTGAAGTACAAGAGTACATCAAATTAAATTTGAAAACAGTAAAGAGGACATTTGAAATCAGAAATTATGTTAAAACCGAATGAGACCTTCTTGCAATAAGAGTGTGTTTAGACTAAAAGGCTTTCTTCAAAATATATGTTTTAATAAGTGTTTTAACGGATTCTGAAAGCCACAGCTCTTCGGGCTCTGACTGAAACAGAAATTCTTTCACCTGTTCTTAACAAGAAAAGTCAACTTCACACAATTTTATTAGAATTACCAAAAGGGGTTACTGTGTGATTCGTAACACCATCTCAGCAACTCCATGTCTGCCAGTCTGAGTTCATCCATACGATTGACATATTCACAGAGGGACAGAGTCACAGTTTCCAAACCCTCACCACTAATAGGATAAAACACATTCATCAAGAATATTCTTGACTCAAAAAGAACACAGGCTAATTGATATTATTGTCTTACAAATTCTTAAGTAAGCTAAACACAACAAAATAAATCCTCTTTTCACTTTGTACTTAATGCATCCACAAATTTATCATTCTAATGTTTTCCTTAGCATCTGAGCAATGCCCGTCGAGTTCACTATGAACATCACAATTAGCTGTACGCCTCTTCAGGTGAAGTAAACGTGTCAGAAATATCGTAAGAAACATCTCATCTAGCCCAACTTATGGAAACCCCAAAACTCAACTTCCATGTAAAATAATCGCTACTATGAGTTGATCATATAATTGACGCTGTATATCTATGGGTAACTGTAGTCTGGAGACACTGGTTTCCATAAAGACCAGTGCTTTCCTGGCTAAGTTAACATTGTTAGCTATTGCTTTGTTGAATCAACCAATCAACTTAGTGTTCCTAAGTAGTCATAGTCCAAAATAATTTCTACCTTAATTGAACCAAAATTAAATATGTCCGTGTTTCTCCCCTCAGTAAAAACAACAATATTTTGTTTGTCTTTATTAACATAATACATCAAGTTTTACAATATGAATGGACTGCATTTAGTTCAGCTTGAAAGTCTAGAGGTCTCGCTGCCATAACAATTGCATCATCAGCATAACATTCAATCTCAAATATCTTTCCTTATCTTCATCATTTGACTGACTGCAGCACTCCTGAGAACAAAGTTAATGTCGTTTGTAACATTTGCTCATTGATAACCAGTGAAGAGAGGCTACGATGAGTTGCATTTTGAACAATGTGCAAATGAAAAAGGGCTCTTTGGCTTAAGTCTGAATACAAGGAATTACAGTAATCGAAAATATGATGAAAATAAGGGGGCATGGAAGATTGTCTCAATATAAAGGGCGAGACAGGAAGGATTTAATCTTGGAAATGGTCCTCTATTGATTAAAAAAAGATTAAACAAAACTAATTATGTGTGTTTCAAAAGAAAGGTCACTATCTAATATCACATCCAGGTTCTGGCTGCAGGTTTGATATTTCAGAACAAGATATTATTTGAAATAGAGATGGACTTCAGGGGAGCACAGAGGATTTTTTACTTTTTTTTTTTTTTTTACTTTAAAAAGGTTGTGTGACATCCAACCCTTTATCTCACACAGACAGTAAGAAAGCGGTTTAGATTAAAATTGCAATTCCCCTTTAATGGGACATAGATGTGTGTATCATCGGTATAACAATAATATTGAATTTTATTTTTGCTCGTTATATGACCCAGAGGCAGCATGTGTATGCTTAGCATTAAGGGGCCAATGACGGATCCCTGAGGGACACCACAGGTCAAAGGGGCCACAGAAGAGGAGACTTTGGAGTTGAGTGGGGTTAAGCGCAGAGTTGTGGGGAGCCGGCTCACAGAGGCAGCGCAAGGTGAGGTGATTAACGCAGCTGAGTGAGTTGAGCTAATGAGACTCTTTCGGATCCGCAGTAGCCGACTGGCTTCAGATGAGATAAACTGGAGAGGGGACAGAAGGATTCCAACAGAGATACACTTGGGGAAACTGTTGGAGCACCACTAAAAAGTGGTGTTAAAAATAAAGATCACTGTCAACAACAACCTACCCAGCTGGTCTGTGCAAGCAACCGCTCTTGGTAGCAGGGAGCCGCGCTACAGTGGCATAACCAATGACTATATAGAAAGTCCTAAAGGATTTAACTTTAGTACTTAGAGGAAGCTGTTCAAGCCAATCCAACAGGATGATGTACTGTATCAAAAGCACAACTCAGATCCAGAGAAGATCCAAGTGAAGTTGCAACTTTTGTCGTTAAAAACTTGATATTCAAAATCGGAAACAAATAAACACACAGTGTGGATATCAGTTCACTAACATAAGGATAAAAAACATGTTTGTATCTTCCAATCATAAACAGAATGAAGAAAAGGCCATCTTCTACTGAAATATTAGCAGCTATGAGAGTTTTTCACCAACATGCCTTTGTCATACACAGCTTGAAAAGGAAGGCTTTCCTGCATCAGACATCATGCTTGAGTGCTATTGTACCCAATGATGGGTCAAGCATTCAGATACTTGAGTAAAGATACTAATACCATACTGTAAAAACACACCACTATAAGTAAAAGTCCTACATTGAAAACTTCCGCAACTACCTAAAACAGAAGTATTCCTTGTGGATTATTAGTCCCTCTCAGTGTATAGGATATGTTTCTATTAATGTTACTTCTCCATTCGTGTGCAGATCTGTGTTACCATTTATGGCTGCGGCTGTTGAAGCTTGAGCTCATTTTAACTTATTTACATGTCATTGGCTAGTTTAATCCATAAAATTGTCATCTATTCATGATGGATGTATCTCTAGAAAGTAAATACATACAAGTCCAAATGTGTTTTAAGCTATACGTCTGTTTTCTGCTTAGTCATGACACATTTTCCAGAAAATACAAAACAGGTTTTAGAAAGTTTGTATAACTTAAGAATGGAAAACATTGTCCTTTAGTTCATCACAAACATTCAAGAGTAATACATTTGGAGATGCATAGCTTTCATTGGATGGGAAGGGAATAGAAAATTATGGGAAAACTACCAAATAATACATCTGGCAGACAAATTAAGTGGAATAGATATAAAGTAGAATTCATTCAAAGTAAATAAGTATACTCAGACTGGAATACAAAGCTTAAGTAAATTTAATTATTTGAAGCCCACCACTGGTTTTATATTAACCACACCAACTGTGCTTGTTTTGTTATATTAGCAATGACTTAATTTCATGAATTATAGTTCGGAACCTCCACAGATGCACTGTGTTTATTGAGTTGTTTGAAATTGGCTTCCTCCTGAAACTCTCCCCTTGCCTATTGTCGGCTATAAATTGCATGACCTTTTATAGTATTTGCACAGTACGGCAGAACAATGAATTCAGAAGGGCTGAGCTGTATGTGGGTCTTATATTTACACAGATTATTTCTTACATAATTTAACTTCCGAAGCCCCAGATCATGCGTAACCTGTGAAAGCAAAGAACCGATTTTCCACTCTGCAGTGGAAGATCTTGGTGTTGTGAGACGCCTTTCTCCGTAGTGGAGCATTGCTTCAGAGCAGCAACTCTATGACATGATCATCTCATACGCCTTGATTTATTTACATATATCTTTCTCATCACATGCATCACATAGGACACACCATTTGCCTGTTTTGTAAACAGTGAGGGTTTTGTGTTCATATGATCTAAATGCATCACAGCACACTTATCGCAGTCTGGTTGATTTTTGCTCCTTGCCACAACAAATATCTATCTTTTCTACAAATCACGACAAATCCGTCTTCTTATCTTTCACAATGAGCCAATCAACTGCAAAATAATTTCTCAACCATTGCTATGATTTAGTCCCAATATGGTGCATATGGATGAACTTGAGGAGATCTATTCTATCATATTTTACTCATATAGTTCATATTTTACTCACTAGGGGATTCTTTTTTGAATTTCCGATATTTCTGACTTAACTTCACATGTAATTGGAGGGGTTCAATCAGGGTGATCGCTTGCACAATGCAGGGGACTGGCAACTTTTGAGTCACACACCCTTGCTGTTGGGGATGATGGAGTAGCTCTATTTAGATATTGTCATTGTTGTCATTGATGTACATAGCAACAACTATGTTCTCTCTCTGGATGAGTCAAATATGAGAAACACTTTGGAAGTTTAATCACAAAGTAATCAGTAATATTTACCGACAACAATGAGTAACAATAAGCAGTGTGATATTTAACAAGTTGAAGTGGTTCCACGTTGTTTGAATAAAGGTTCAAAGTTAGCCCAGCAATGATGATCAATGACATGATGAAGTCTACATAAAGACATCACAGATTAAAAGGGACACTTACATGTTTTACTACAGCAGATAACCTCATCCTCAAAAAGGTTAAAAAACACAAAATAGCGGTTTTGTTGGAGATATAATACCGTCAAATACTTAACAGACCTTCAAATATTCACCCGGTACAGCTGTAAAATGATCTAGTTGTTTTGCTTATAGTTGCGAAGAAGTGAGTGGAAGAAAACAAACTTCAGCGGCTTCCAGCCTTCTGAGATGGCTCATGCTCTCAATAGAAGGGAGGACTGACCCACCTCCCACTTCACACAGATGAATAAGAGTTATCTCTGTGTGAAGACTATATAGATGATTACACTCCATGGCTCACTTATTGCGAGTGTGGGAAGATTAATGGACGTGTGTCATAAATGCAGCTGTTGGACCCAAAGTCTATGACCATAACCTGTCAGCTTAATGCTTCTTTGGAAAATAATTTTTAGAAGATATTATAGGGAACTGTACATTTTAGCAGAGATGATCCTACATTCCACCATTTTCAAACATTTTGGGTTCATTTTCTTCGTATTCAAGTTAGTGGATAATTGATACAACCTGCTTTCTAAAGCTTCCGGTTGTGGGTCTCACATTTAATACATCATCAAAATATCACACCATCGTTGTTTTTTTCACTCTGTTACTCACTAAAAAGCCTCCTCATAACATGAATGGCCCACCATACCGCCTTTGTAACATTTATGGAGAACAGTGAAGAGGGTATGTAGAGCTTTGTAAGGCTATATACGTTGTCTGTCTTGCAGGATATGTAAAAATGCCTTCTGTGATGTGTATGACAGATCTCTCTCTTTAAGCAGCTTTGCCAAGAAACCCCTCTTCTGATCTTTAAATCCCGTAGAACTTGTTATCACTCCCTGGTGATTCAAGTTTATATATTAATTTATTTACCTTTGTGGAGTTCACTTTGATGAGGTTTATGTGGTGCTTTAAGTGGCACTGATGTTTTTCACTACCTGCAATATAATGTGTCAATTAGATTGAGAAGATTTGATCAAAAACTTTTAAATAGATTTTAGATGCTGTTAATGGTCATATTCTCAGAGCTAAAGCAAGTAAATAATCAGGTTGGAATTAATGAAAATCTACAATCATTTTAAAACAGCCCGTATCTTGTAACTCCAGTTACAATTATTTAGTATCAAATTAGTTTATAAGTGAAACATAATACCAAATGATTACCTGTCAATGTTTTATAATGATAAATATAAGTATGATGTTATCTCACAAAAGATGTAGAACTTATCAATCATATTCATAAAAAAAAATAAAAAAAATACTGAGTTTAACCAATATACTTCACCACAGATACATCACATAATGAGCCCGGACACCCGTGCCCCTTTATCTACAAATTTGGCATGGCTATTAAATATAACATTTCATTCAGAACGGCTGCTATACTGTTTTGTACCCAACCCAAACACCTGTCCTCCAGTTCTCAGGGTCACAGAGGCACACAACATCCGCCCACCATATTGAAGTGGCAATTCATTGGGAGAGGTGAGTCAAAAGGCATAGCTCTCAATTTACCAGTCGATCTAGGCCCCAACCTTCACATGTGTTCATGAGCTCTGGGTAATGACCAAAAGAATGAGGTCAAGCTTACAACCATGTGAAATGAACTTTAGGGTGGCTGGTCTCATCCAGATGCAGTGTACACCCTGTGTCAAGTGTCACCTTATTATTCACATCACTAGCATATATACAAATCTTTCTCCAGTGACGATACAAACGCTTCATTCTACTATTTCACTCTGTTACTCTTGGATTTTCACAGAATAGGTATCTAATTGCACCGCATGAAAGATTTTGCATTATAATGGATCTACACGCAGCAGTAGAGATAAGGTGAAATGATCGTACATCCGGATGTTGACCCGAGTGGGGCTCCCTCATTTCCAAAGGAGCCAGTTGGGGTATTTTGGTATCTGAACAGCATGACTCCAGAAGGCCTCCTTTTGGAGGTTTTCCAGGCACACTAAAAATGGAGATTCTGGTGTAAATCCAGAATTCCCTAGAGGGGTAATCTCATCTGTACTAGGAAAGTCTTGGAATTCCCTGGGATTAGTCAGAGATTGTTGCTGGGCGGAGGGACATTTGGAGTACCCCGCTTTGCCTGCTGCCGGCCTATCTATGTATGAAAAAAAAAAATCACACAGAGGGCTAAGATTCTCCCCCTGCAATCCCCCCGATTAAACTCCTTCAATTAAATGTTAAATAGTTATGTCAACAGGATTAGAAAATAAAGAAACAAGAAAGCCCCTCTTGTGAGTGCATTATGAAATATTAGAGTGAAATATGATATATGCAAAGAAGCTATAACTAGGGGATTCATATGCACAAAGGTGGACTAAATCTGACCGGTCTGGACCTGAACGGTTCAGAAATAAATGCCCCAAAACCTTTAGAGATTCAGCTCCACCTACTGTCTGAAATATACAACCGACTTCTTCTAAAACCCGATCCTTGCGTTCAGTTCTATGTGAGTATGAAATTTGAAAATGATTCAAGACATAGTCAGAGTTATCGTGTTAAATTACGAAATAATTGATGCCATGGACGCCACTTTTTGGGGATATAACAAGAAGATTTAGAGTGCAAAAAAAATTCCTGTATTGGAAACAATGGCAAAATCAATTTGAAAATCTAATCAACTGTTACCTCTGCAGAACACTCAATTGAAATCCATTCAAAGTGACAAAGATATTCTGCTACAGACAAACAATTAGACCAACATTGATGACATCATAACCTTCTTGGCAGAAGCAATGATGTGACTTCTCCTCAGACCTGCATGTTATCTGTAGGAAAATCATATCCAGTCATGAATAGGGTGTACAATTAATTGATCAATTAACTTAATTCTTCTTCATCTTATGCTTTGTTGCCTCAGGCCATTGTTTAATGAGATTAAAAGCGACATTTAAGGGAATGTATTTCTCTTGAGCCTCTCTGCTGTGTTTTCCCTAAAACTGCTCAGTGAAATTTCATTTTTTTAAACAGTGAATTAACTAAAGTTATGTTTTCTCTCCTCAGTGTTTATTATTAAATGTTTTTTATGTGATTTATTTTTCTAGCGATATAAAAAAAATTGCCGCTCCATTGATAAAACATGCAACTCTTAATTAGATTTAAAGAAACAATATCAAATTTAAAAATAACTGAATAAATAAAGATGACCAAAGTTGACCCCCCTCCCATTAACCCAATCATTCAGTAAAAGTACGTTTGACAAATCATGTTTGTTTGGTAGCATTTTCCTCAAATAGAATGGGGAAATTGGATATGTCGTCTTTTGGATGACAAATAGGTGATTAGATTGTGTGTGGAGCCAGAAGTGGTTGGGAAACCAGGTAAATGTATGTACCCCTTTGGGAGGTATTTGTTCTCTGATTGCCTTCTAGATTTTTTATTTGCTCTTGAGATTTCAAATTGGACTTTTTTTATTCTTTCTTTTTTTCAATATGAAAACTCGGTTAATTTCTTACTGTTGGTTTAATATGGACCACTGACTGCTTCTATGGTGGAGTCCTGAGAACAGACAGTATGGATTTCCTATATTTTTTGTTTCCCTGTTAATACATGCTACAGACACATCCAACAATATTCTTCTTAGAAAGCAAAGATATTCCTGAAAAGGGATATTTAAGGGTATTTTCTATTTCTCTATATCTAACTTGTTATTTCTCTATATCTAACTTGTTATTTCAGGTCTACTTGTCTATTCTATTCCGTTTGGAGAGGCAATGGCAGTCAGGCATGTAAGTCCAAGATTAAATGTGTTTTCCCCATTCACCACTGGTGTCATCAGCAGAGCACTGTAATAGCTCTACTCAGCTAATAAGCCCCCTGCTAATGAGGCCAAAAGATGAGGGCCCGAAGGTGATCCCGGTAGTGGATCGATAGCTCACCATGAGGAGTCAGCACAGGGCTCATCATGACTCATACCCAATGCACCTCAGGGAGAACTGAGCTTTCTCTACCCAGGCCTGCTGCTCTGTACAAAACAGTGTTAACTGTCAGAAATTTTATTTAACCTTTCCAGGGGATATATATGTCCTGAAGTTTTACTTTAAGAATGAATCCATATCAAACAGAGTGAAACCTGGGTCTAAAGATAGATCAACCGATCGAACCGAATTAGTAGATGGAGGATCTGAGATACAAAGAAGACAAATACTGATTGATATTCTATGGCTGGATGGATGAATGTTGTTGATGGATAAGAACTCTCCGGAAAAGACACATTCCAATCATGTTTTTTTTGGTAAAATTAAAAGACAGAGATTTTAAAAAAAAGGGTTGAACCCTCAGGTGGCTTAAGCTCAGTGGGCAGAGCAGTCGTCCCTTAACCAGGAGACTAGGGTTTGAGCCCGGCCCCTTATACACCAAGTCTCGGGTCCTTGAGCAAGACCCTGCCACCTCAGCTCCCCAGGCGCTTCACGGTGGCCGCCCACTGCTCCCTCAGGGATGGGTTAATGCAGAGATACATTTTACAACATTGTACTGTATATATGTACTGTGTAACATGTGATAAATAAAGGAAAGATTATTAATATTATTATTATAACCAAGGAAAACACACATCCATTATGTTATTTTCCAGTCATCAAGTCCTACTTAGATGTGAAGATGTAGACATTATAACGAAATGCATTGCTGATTATGTTCAAGCGAAAAAACAACATTCATATACCTGTGTTTGCTTTACGGATATTGTATAGCATGCAATTTCATAGCTTGTATGTGAGGCACTCTGTGAGCAGCTGAAAAATAAGGTCACTTTGTTCACATTAGCACAGCCAGCAAGGAGATGAATAATTAATCATGTACTTATAATTCATGGATGTTTAAGACAGATCTGTGCAATTACAGCAAGGAAATAAAATTCTATTCTCAGATAGAAGACCTTGGCTTTATGATGTCTGCAATAAAAACAAAAATAAAGGAGCAAATGGTGCTAGGGTAGGTTGAGAAAATAAACAAAGGATGTTGACTTTTTTTTCAGCTTTACTGTCAAACTGCCTGGTGAATTGAATTTCTAATCTAAAAAGTTGAAAGGGATAGAAACAAATGTCGCCAATTCACTGCCTACATCAACACCCCTCTGCTGTTCTGAAAATGCTGGAAACAAATTCCAGCCTAAAACACCATGGATTTGATAAGATTCCAGGCCACAGTACTGGAAATAATTTGCTGTGAAATTACAATTTTGTGTCAGTTCCCTTTCTAAAACAACCTTTCCCAATGGGTTTTGATGGCACCCTGGTTTCATCAGTAGTGCCATCAAAAAAAATCCAGGGATCATAAAAACAACTGAAAAAACAAAATAAATACTCAACTTGTGATGAAAATGAAATGCTGGTTATTACCCAAGTCATAGATCATCAAAATGTGTCTCCCATGGCCCTTTTTCCATGCCACAGCCTTGACGTATGACTCAGCGGATGGGTGGTCAGTGTATGACTACGTAAATAGCCTACTTTTTTCTTTTATTTATATGTGATGCATTAAGAGACGTCTTGCCTGAGGCACACAGTCTAGTATGAAGAGAAGTTATATGAAAAGAAAAGCTCCAGAAACATTTTAGTTTGGAGTACTTTGTTACTTTACATACTTGAAAAATCAATACAACTGACATGCGCAAGTGATGATGAAGCAACGGTGTCAGACAAAGACTTCAACGTCAACATTAAATCAACATTAGACCACACTTTCAAAATAAATATTCAAGTTCAAAGACACACGGCTTCGGACAGGTTTTGGATATCACTGTAGAAGGAATACACAAAAGAAAAGTTATTGTGTTATGTAATGTATTTATGCAAGCGGACATTTTCGAGCCTATCATCAACAACATGTACTGGGAGCGACTGAGGGAAGTGGACCATCTCTGCCGGAATAGAGCGATAAATGTAGATTCTCCTAGTCCAATCAGTTTTCCATTCAAAGCAAGTCACCTGTAGCCCCCCCCAAATAAACCATTATATATATATATATATATATATATGTATATGTGTGTGTGTGTGTGTGTGCAAGCGCACGTTAGCCATCATAGTATAATGATACTACATTGGTGACTCCATACCGTTACAGGCTAGTGACTAAAATAAAATTGATGAAGGCTGTTTATCATAGCAGTGTTTAGATTTTAACATCAAGCTTTGTAAAAATACTCATGATCGTATATAAGCTGTGTACACCAAGGAAGTGAGCTGAGGAGCACCAAATATATTCCAAGCGGTCTGCGCCGCTAATGATTTCAGAAGGGAAAGCACAATCAATAAATTGCATGCTGACACAAATGTTAAATCACAGTATGGACATTCCTTAATCATTTTCACACAACATGGAAAAAGGTCATGTAGGGGTAGCATCAATCCCATGTTCACAGGAATAATTTATAATAAACCAGCAGACCAGTATTGGCCATTTAAAACATGTCTTTGTTTCTACTTACATAGTACTGTTTTTGGCGTTAGTTGAGTGTACCTGAAGTATAAGATTGTGTGATCCAACAATAAAAAATGAGCAGCAAATGTAACTATTCAAATAAAAGCTGCATGTGTTATTTATTTTCACTGTTACTCCTCCAAAATGGAACAAGATAACAAGCCATTAGAAAATATAAGTCCATTTCCCCTGATTATCAACAGAGAACTGAATTTAATCTAAATTTCATCCACTTACACCTTGATAATTTATTAATATATCACAGTGTGAGATATTTACTGTATGCATCATACATAATTCAGATGTATTTCAGGCGGTGGTTTTATTGATATCTAAAACTGATTTGATATTACACAGGACTTGCTGTGCTGTACATCCCAACATGTGGTGCACATCCCTCCCTGTGTGGGTTAGTAACTATGTGTCTTTGTTTGAGTGGTTATGCTCCAGAGGTAATGGGGAAGAAAAACGAACTATGTTACATGCGATGTCATTTGAATGAATATGTGTAAGGGCTGAAAACTAAAAAATGTGAAAATTCTAATCATTTTTTGATAGTACAACATCACTTTGGTAGACAATATGTGCTAATATGCATGCATAACACACACACGCACACACACACACACACACACACACACACACACACACACACACACATCCCAAACCAAAGATTAGGTGTTAAAGTTGAATTGTTGGTTATATTTAACAGGGAAGGAAAGAGTGAAATTCAAAAGAAGAAACACCTACAATTTCTCAGTCCTGCAGTTTTAGGCTTAAATCCTTATATTGATCCATTATTCTTTATAAGCTTTTTATGACCGTTAGAAGCATTTGGCATCAATCGCACAAAACTACATAATAATAGAGTTTTATCAGAATTTGTTTCATCCATTTAATGTATTGCCCTGCTGTTTTGTTGAGCACATGATGTGTTTCTATTTCTTATTGAAAAATGTGTACCACTTGACTGAACCGGTTTTTAAAATGACCCAGTGGCAGCATATGCTAATGAGTGAGGGGCCAAGGATGGAGTCCTGGAGGACATCACAGGTCAGAGGGACCACCGAGGAACTGTATTATGTAAATTGATACGACAAAAAAAGTCTAATAAGGGTCAAATAGTTTTCTAGAAACAGTCTTGACAAAAATGTTGATCTAATCTAATCGCAATTCAATATTTTCCGAGAAATAAAAAATTGAATTTTTTTTTTTGTTATAGTTTAAAAACATGCTTGACCAACAATTTGTCATTCCATGGTAAATTTTGAATGTTTAAGCTATTTAATTAATCATTTTTCCATACATTTTTTTTTCCTTTTAATTTGGTGAGGACATTAAAGGGTTAAGAAACTCTTGATGCTTTTACATTAGAAGAAAAGAATATGACAGCTTTGGTAACAGTATTCTTAGATCTATATTTAACTCTGGGACACCTTCAGTGTGAAACTAATGCAGAAACACATTTGCCGTGATAATTTACCATGACAATTACTGAGCTGATGACAGCAGTCCAGAAGCCAGTACTTCATTATCTGGCATACAGGAGTTACAGATATACGCAAAAAATGATGAGGGAGGAAAATTGTACCGTCTCAAACTTATCCATAGATGAAAAATGAACCCGTTAAGATTTCTATACTAAGACTGTGATTTTGGTTGTAATGAGACAAGACAGGAAAAAAAAATCTCCTTGTCATATCGGCAATTATAAGATCATACACTAAAAAGATCGTGTCAGAAGCCATTGATCGTTTGTGTTAACAGGATCATTTCCATATTTCATCTCCGTATAGATCGTAGTGAGAGGAAGAACGTGATTGATTTTGGGAACGGTCGGTTGTATATTTCTGACACTAGCGGGAGCTTCATCTCCAAAAGATTTTTTTTAACGGAAGTTATGTTTTTCACAAAAAAGCCCACATCTGGTGAATATGAATCGACTCGAGGAGATCTATCCTATAAATATCATATATCTTACTCTAATATTTCCTACTTACCTCACCAGGGCCATAACTTCCTAACCATTTGTCTAAATTAGTCCAAATTGGATTAATATGAATCGACCCAAGGAGATCCATCTTCTATATATTTTTATATTTTACTCCAATAGTTCATACATAAGTCAATAGGGGGAGCTTTCTTCCTTTTTTTTCAAACCAACCAAAAACAATGTTGAAATTAAATGTAATTGGACATGTATTCAAAAATAAAGGCAAATCTTGCTCCGTCTGTTTACTGTGTAAATAAGCAATTCTTTGTGAACAATTTTTTAGACTAAATTAGATGGTGATTTTAGTTTTGCTGCCCCAATTGGCCCAACATCTACATAGGTTTCCGACATAAAAAACAAACAAACAAACATTAATTGAAATCAATGAATTTTCCATTTTATTTCGTGTTTGAAAAAGCACTTCACCACAAGTAGAGCCATAACTAGTATGGGTTTACTGCACTATTTAAATAATGGAATGCTCTGTTCTACAAGGTCCTATTTAGTCATTTGAACATCACTGTATATTATAACTACTTCAGCTACAGAAAGTTGTACGTACACACCAACAGCATGCAAACATGAGGAAAGCTATTTATTCTTGTTTACTTGTCACACAGATAAATCAATGTACTCTAAAATTGCAGGTTTTCTGACCAAGGCCGATTCTCTTTGCAGTGTGAATGTGTATAACTATGACTGAGCTTTACTGCAGTTATTCATCATGAAATGATTTTCTGTCCACACTTTTATTTTCATGCGTTTCAATAATGGATTAAGGGGCATGTTTCAGCTTGAGATATGCTCCTAGGTGCCCAATCTTTAGGCTGCAGTTTAAACACTGGGATTTATTGAGATCATGAGTTAATATTTGGGAGACGACTAAAGCTTAGTTGTGCACATCCAGTTATTTGTTCTAGAGTCTCAGGAGGTGATGCATTATGCACCTTAAACCATACTTGCTTTTGACCGAACCTTTTAGGAGCAACCCAGTCAAACACATTCACGATACTAGCACCCATGGAATGTTCCAATCAGGTGTTATTGGAGTATTACCGGTTTCTCCAGTCTTTTGATGCTCCTGCCACATCTTGTTAAAATCAAGACTGTTCTATATACTTTTTATATTAAACCCTAACATCTAACCAAAAATTATCATGAGAGAAAAGTCAAGAGAGAAAAAAGCTATACGCATTATTAACACATGATGACGAGTCATTTCATTCTTCTGCCTAGTTTTACCTTTTTTATTCAGATTCACCTGAAAGAGTTCATCCTTCCTTCCGGTGATGAAGCTGGCCTTTCCTCTGCTGTTCAGTTTCTAGCAGCCCTTTCTACTTTATTACTACTTATTATTTATTATCAACACAACGCCCCTCAATCCAGGAGCGGGTCTGGGAATTTTTTGATGGGCTGGCCAGGTTGAAGCACAGACTGAGAGAATGGTGGCACATTTATATAATATATAGAATATAAGTAACAAAACTATTTTTTTTTGTTAAAAGTGGGGCAAAATAATCAGGTTGCAATGAAGTAAAAAAATATTTACAGTAACTTGAAGTTTTTAGTATGTACCCCATGCAGATACAATACAAAAAGAAAGAACATTCTCCACCATTTGTATTGCAATGCCATTTACATAACAAATTAATCGACAGCAGTAGATCTAGTTTTACATTGGATGAGATTTACATCACTCAAACTAACAAATTTACAATATTTTATGTTTAAGCTCACTCTATTTCATATTTCAAGATAAATAACAATTTACATATTAAAATTCATTTCCAATTTCAAATATGTTAAGTAACAAAACACTCATGGGCTTGATTTGTGCTCACCAGTGTGTACCTGAAAAGTTGGGGCATGAATGTGGAAAATACAGTAATTAATGTTAAACCGAGCCGCTCTTTATTATTAAAAAGGGGCAAATACACAACTTGAACAGAAAACGTATTCTCTTTCAATACAGGCGTCAAAATGTTTGTAAAATGAAGGAAACAATTAATTTCTTTGCTTTGTCAACAGTAATGACTGCTCAGGCACAAAAAGGCTTCCATTAAAACTAAACAACTAAAAGTATTTATTAGTAGTACCAAAGGATACCAAATTCATGGCCAAAGACATCCAATTTTAACTTTAAAGGACAAAAGTTCTAAGAACACAGGTTTCATAACCTGCTATGCTGTGTGAATATTACCACTTCCTCTTCAAAGTACAGGTGAGGTAATGATGATGTTTGTTTTCAGCTCCATTAGAGAAGACACGGCTGTCTACTTTGGAGATGTAAATGCAGAAAGCATAACGAAGAGCATGATAAATCGCTTACTCTCAGGGAATTCTTGTTAAAACAGTATTATTTCAGGTCAACAGTGGAGTTTAAGCTTTCAGGGAATCTGCAACGGGTAATATAAGGTAATTTCTGCTGAAGAAGCTAAGCTTAAGGACAAGATTATGCAGTGACTCTTAATGCTGAGGTAGCTGCTGTAAGCAATTAAAATTACCGGGGAAAAAAGGTCGAAAAATGTTTTACAGCATTGCAGAAGAAATCCATAGTGGTATTAAAAGTGACTGAAATTCCAAAAAAGCTGATTAATATAATAATCCATGTGGGTTGAATCCCAACACAACCAAACTTCTAGTTTCACCAAGAGGCCTCTTCGGTTTTGATTTATGTAATACTTTAATCAATTTAATGATTAAAAATATACACTACTTACATTTTAACATATTATACATACAAATAGATTTACATAAAGTAAACATCACCACTGCAAAACATCCCAGTGGTCCAATGGGAAATGTAAACATGCTGGAAAAATGAGGAGGTGGATTGAATGTGTTCTGTCTCTGTCAGGACAATTGTATCATTAAACACTGATAATATCACAAGGCAGTGATTACTTAAATAAATTATAATAATGGTACAAATAAGACAAGGCTTGCTGGAAAATAAATCCTAAGTGTGTTTTTTTTAGACAGGATCTGGTTACAGTACCTTGACAGACTGCCTCATCAATCTCCAGGACCATCAACAGGAAGCATCATTCACCAGAGGACTAATCTAATTTCTGGGGTGCCTAATGTTTTCTGCGTCAACGCCGTTATCTGTGGACACCATCGAGTCTACAATATGCATTTGGCGAAGACACACGTAAATAAACACAGCTCTGAATAGAAAAAAAAGAAAAAAGATCCACATGTTGTACTTCTATTGTATAAAGAAATGAACTGCTTTACAGCTCCTCTTGTGGATGAGACTTGTAACCCCTTCAGTGAGATTAGGAACCCTAATCCGGGATAAATTGTCTCCTTTTGATGGGAAGAGCAGTGGGCGTACCATGAGATTCCTGTCGAGGTCCAAGCTCCTCAGCCTGTCTCTGATGCTGAGCACAGCCGCCATATGGAGACCATTAATATCTGCTTCTTATCTTTGTGTTCTAATTCTTTCAGCCAGCACCCAATTTCATGACTACATGTGGGGGTTGGAACATAGATCAACCTGTAAACTGAAAGCTTCGCCTTCCATCATAACTTACTCCTCACAACAACAGTTCTCTATGGCTATGTTGCTGCTGACGCTGCACCCATTCACCCGTCAATCTCCCTCTCAATGTTCTTGTCAGCCATGAACAAGGTACTGAGATACTTGAACACCTTCACTCAGGGTAATAACTCACCCCCGACCTGATGGGGGCCATCCACCATTTCCTGGCATAGATTCTGACTGAATTATGCCAATAAATGAGCAATGAAGAGATCTTTCTTAACAATTTTTTATTTATAAGTCTACCTTATAGCAATTCACATTAAAAATGTTCTTTAAAGAATTACAAAAAGCTACTGTCCTTTGCTCCTTTTAGTGCAACGATAAATTTTGGTGGTTTTAATTTCGGCTAGCTGAGTGTTTCACTAAAATAAATATTGCAAATTAGTTCCCCCAAAAGGCACAGTTTCCAGCACAATACGGAAGATACAAATATGGAAGAATTTGATGTCATAATAATGATATAGACTAGGCCTTATCGGAAAACATGTGCGACACTGCCTTACTGTGAATGACTCTAAATTAAGGCAGTATTTTAGAGGAGTAGGTGGAGTTTTGGATAAATTGAAAGTATACCTGCAAATAATATTTGTTAGCAACTCAAACCTGCCTGTGCACAAACATATCCATATTCCAGGTCAGGGTCTGACATTAGCACACACTGGTATGGTGGATATTCATTAATGGAGCTGGCACCCTGGTATGAGGGCCATGAGATTCCATCCAAGCAGACTTCACATCAGCAACACTAGCACTGCAAAAAAAAACTATTTTAAGAAAATGAAAGAAATTCTTTGTTTCAAGGAAATGAGTCTTATTTTGTCTTAAAATAAGCATACCTTTTCAAGCAATTATTATATTAGGATAGCAATCTGATTTTAAGAATATGCTGCATTTTTTAAAACTCTGAATAGACATTCCATCAAACTGGATGCATCTCTGAAATGCCCCGATCGCCATGCATTGTACAAACCATCCCTTTGATTGATCTCCTAAAAATTTAAGCTATGTGCAAAAAAGGGTTTTTCTTACATAATTCCTCCTAGTGAGTAAAATATGAACACTTAAAGGAAATACTGAAATATACAAGATAGATCTTGAGTTCATCCTAATTCACCGAATTAGAAGGGTTAGATTTGTCAAGATTTACAAATAAATAATTGAGAATTACTGTAAAATTGCATTAGATAATACTATATGCTACTTTAATCCATGTTTTTTTTAGATTTATCAACATGCTAAGGTGCTGCAGCTGTGCAGCCCCATTTAAAGACATTCCCCAAAAACTTCATGGAGCAGCAATAAGAAATTTTCACAGTGAGTGGTAAAATTATTGGCCATGGCTGGAACATTTCCTGTCAAGAGAGGCGGCATGCAGACATTTTTTTGTATAAAAAAATATGTATTCACAACAGAAAATTGATAATTTAATTGGATAGTGGCCACTTCCAAAGACAGTGGTGTACATGCCAAATCAGACACACGTAATTGTATGGAGTGAGTACAAAAGAATGGCATCTGTTTTAAATAATGGAAGATGAGAACAAAAAAAAGATCTGGCCATGAGGAATCAGAAACTTCGAAAAACAGGGGTAATGTCCTTGATATTTTAGATCTTGTGAGTAAACATGGTGTCTTAGTGAAGAGAGGACTGTCACAGTGTCCCAGAAATGCAAAAATACACAAACAAAAGTATCCAAAATTTGATTTTGGAATGTTTTGCAGAAATGGTGATAAGGGATATTATAAAAGAGGTTAAAGTTAAGTGAGCATTTTTACATTTTACCAGATGAGACTATGGACATTCAAAAAAAAAAAAAGGAGCTCTTGTCTCTTGCCGTAAGATTATTTTGTGATGTTGTGGTTAAAGAATGTTTCCTTGACTACCAGAAAGCAGAGCACTTGGATGCAGCCAGTTTAACAGAAATTGTCATTACATGTCTGGAGAAGTACGGGCTGAAATACAAAGATTATGTGGTGGGCTGAGGCTATGATGGGGCTACAGTCATGAGTGGCAGGTGGCTGGGGTCCAAACTAGAGTTAAGGAAGTTACCAAATATGCATTCTGTTTTGAATGTTTGAATCTTTTTTTTTTTATTGTTGACTGTGGTTAAAGATGACCCAGAAGTTTTTTTCTCCTTTTTGCTGGAATGACTGTCTGAAGTCGATTGATGTTCAGAAAGAAAGGCACCACAGGAACTACCAAAACTTGGGGACACTAGACGGGCCCGTCGCTATGCTGCATGTAGGAACCTTATGGACCGACTGACTGCAGTAATAAGAGTGCTGGATGAAATTTTAAATGAAGCCAATCCACACAGAGCTGTAGAGGCAAGAGGACTACGTTCTCAAATTGACTTTCATTTCATAGGCCTCATTATAGTCTTTGGAAAAGTGCTAGATGGAAAACAAAGTTATTATCAGAGATGCTCCAGTCAACTTATATGGACATTACCGAAACAGATGACCTTGCTGAAGCTGTCCAACAGACCTTTGATTAATATCACAAAGAAGAGAGCTGTAATGAGCTGTGGAGTACGGTAATTGAAACAAGCAATGATTGTGACATTTCTACCATTGCTAAATCAAAAAGAACCAAACACACATTTTGCAGACTACATTATAATCCTGTAACATCTACATTTGGACAGCAAAAACATGCTGACAGCAAATATTCCTTTAGAATAGATATATTCATACCCATTATAGACTTTTCAAACTCTAGCTGCATGATAATGGGTGGTATACAAGCTTTAAACCCATCAAACAATGAATACTTAAAGCAAGAATTGGTTTTATTTGCTAAGGCATATTGCTCTGACTTGCAAGACTTGAAAATTAAGATAAGCCAGACCAAAAGACAAGAAGTCCTTTTGAAAGAAAAATATCAAATGGCAAAGTAAACCTGTACAGTCTGACTGTGTTTGTGACATTCTTGGCACTTTTTAAGGAGGTTTTCTTTTAATTTTTACTTTCGTAAGATTGGTATTGTTTTGCCAGTGAATACTGCAGAGTAGGCAGGAAAGCTTTTCAGCGTTATAGCTTGTAAAAAATCACTTGCTCCCAACCATGGCAGATGACTCTCTGAGGAATCTAGCTGTTCTCAGTATTAAGAAACAGCGTGCATATTTTCATTTTGCTATTAATATTTTTTTATTTATCAACAGCTGCATAGTTTTATAGTTTTGTTTTATTTGAACGCTGGTCTTGTTCCTGTTGTGAATTAAGAACACTTGGATAGTGTGTTGATACAGTGAATGATATGGCAATAAAGGCTTTAAAAGTATTTCTGGATCTTTGTTTCAATCCTTTTATATGGGAATTCCCATTTGCCATCCTCCCATGTTCCCCTGCCAAGACCTCTTGCCACCCCTTCGCAGCCCCATGTAAAATTTTCTACTTCCGCCACCTAATTGATTTTGATCACAATAGTGTCTACCTTGTTAATGGTTAAGCCATGGCGGAGGTTTGTGCTCTCTGAGTTTTTTTTCTAGTTACCATGTGTGTATTGTTGATACGAAATCAAAACTAGGCCTGTATTGTCGTCCCTGACGACAAAGGTATATCCCCAAAAAGAACGCAATCCCCTGTTTGGTACAAGCATACCTATATATATATTTGAATTTGAATATCTTCACATTTCAAATTAAATGTGAAGATATATATCTTCAATGAATATGAATATAGATATATATAATAATATATTGTATAATATAGATATATAAATGGGAGTTACAACAGGTGCAAATGGAGAGGCAAAAGCATGACAACCCCCAAAAAATGAATGGTTCTGCAGGTGGTGTCCACTAACCATTTCTCTCTCCTTATCTCTCCTGACTGACTCTTCTCTAGTTTTGTGTTCAGCTGGGTTCTTTGTCAGTACTTGTGACATGAGGCAGTAGCTGCAGCTGACTGATGCTGCACAGGTAGTCCAGCTCTACCAGGATGACTTATCCCTGTGCGCAGTTGCAAAACGGTTTGCTGTGTCTCCCAGCACCAACTCAAGAGCCTGGAGGAGATACCAGGACAGGGGTCGTTACCCGAGGAGAGCTGGACAGGTACGTAGAATGACAACAAACCAGCAGCCAGACTGGTATCTGCTCCTCAGTTTGAGGAGGAACAGGAGGAGCACTGACGCATCCATACAAAATGACCTCTAGTCTGCTACTGGTGTGATGTTTCTGACAAAACTGTCAGCAACAGACTGCATGAGGGTGGCATGAGGGCCAAAACTTCGGCTTCCTCTACTGGGACCTGTGCTCACAGCCCACCACCGTTGAGCTCAATTGGTGTTCACCAGAGAACAGCAGAATTGGCAGATTCTCCATTGGCGCCCCGTTTTCCTCACAGATGACAGCAGGTTCAAACTGAGGTCATGTGGCAGGCGTGATAGAGTCTGGAGACGCTTTGGTGAACGTAATTCTGCTTCATCATCATCCAGCAGGACCGGTTTGGTGGTGGGACAGTGATGGTCTGGGGAGACAGATCCTTGGATGGACTCACAGACCTATGTGGGCTAGCCAACGGTACCCTGACTACTGTTGTTACTGTACTAGTATGAAACTCAGACCCACTATCAGACCTGACAATTTTGCAGATAAAACTCTATCATTGTTTGAAATATGCAACCGAACTTTCCCCAAATCAATCCAGTTGTTCATATATGTGGCTAAAATTTAAAAAAGACCCGTGAAAGTTTTTGATCGTGTAAACACGAAGCATCTGTGGTGGTGATGATGATGATTTCCATAATATCCCGGACTTTTGTATCCCTTCAAGGATATAGACAGCATGGGAGATCTTTAGCAGGATCTGTGTAGCTCAACCTTGTGTAAAGTAATTATGATGGAGCCATTGTCACTCACAAAGTGACGATAGAAATAATGGATTTCACTGATTAATTGTCATGGTGATTGGAACTTAATTGCCCTAAGAGTTTTCTCTCAGATGAGTCATTGGAAACAAGCACAGTTAGTCTTCAGTATTCAGTAACCTATCCTTACTACTTAATCGAAGGTTGCTGCGTCACTTTTGACACTTGAAATCATGCTTTGATTTCAGTCAACATATTCAACATATTCAAATGCTAAGGATTAAACTGTAGCTTGCTATAAACTAAAATTATTCACATATGTCTCGTGTCAAATAATAAGTTGGTCAGCAGAGTCGTTTCATAAAATAAATGAAAGGATACGGTCTAAACCCTGCATAGTCAAGGAAGAGCAAAGCTCTCCGGTTTGCATTGTTTATCTGCTTTCCATGGGCATCAGCAGGTGTTCTGCTCATCAACAGTTTTCCTGCTGGGAGAGGGGGTCTGTATGTAGATGTTGGAAGGATCAGAGTGTTGCCTTAAATTAACTGTAAATTGATTAAGTGCAAAGCAGTCCCCAAGAAACCTATTTGAAGTTAGAGAATGCAGATAGTTTGCAGAAGAATGCGGCAAATTCAAAGCACAGTTCTCCTGTGGTCCTACAGCCTGACATTCCTGCCCAGTTAAGAGGCCACATGCAAAACACACCTCTACAGTCACCTCTAAGTCACTGACATTGTGCCATCAACCCGACATCCATTAATGCAGGGGAACTCAAATACAAATATTAAAGGTCCTCAAAAATCGTTCTCAATGAGTCAAACGTCCATTTATCATTCATCAAAATATCCTTTTCATTCAAAACAACAGAAATACATACTAAAATAAAATAAAATACAATTCCATTTTGACAGAAATTCAAATAAATACTTAAATAAAACAAAACCCTCCACAGAATGCTTTGGTAAACAAATATATCAAGATCTCAGGAATCAAAGTATAACGAAAAACTATTTTACATTGTGTCAAACTCTGATGCTTAATGAGAGAAAATTCATCTTGAGCTTACCCAACACCCACGCACTCTGTTGGTTTTTGTTGTTGTGTCAGTGAACCAGTGACAGCCTACCAGCGCATCGTTGGCATGGAGATGATAGCCCATTTACACGTGCTGACCAAACATGGGACACTTTTCTCCTCTCCAAATTAAACCTTTCTGAATTGCAATGTCGGTCGCCTGTTTACAAGACTTTTCCGACCCGGTGTTTATATGCACTGATTCATCTAATCGTAAACACTTTCATACATGCGCAGACAATCCACACTCCCGTTCATAAAGTGGCGATAGTGCTTCGGTGAGCTGGGTGCTGACCGTCAAAAAGGGCACAGAAGAAGAATACGACAAAGCCCGGAAGTTACTTTTCGCCCGTCTAACTGTCCAAATATTTTTGAAATATTTCAAAGTTGCAATGAAAATATCACCCTCCAATGCAGACAGATACTGTTTTGAAGTCACCATATTTAAAATGCATCGTGGCGCTGAACAAAATCTAGCGGGTCATTACGTCACGACGCTGGGCATGCGCAGATACAACTCAAACAGAAAGCTTTCCGATACAGCGTTTACATGCAGCAACTACCTATCGGGAAGGATTTCCGAAAGAATTTAGTCTACCTCCTTGCAAAGGAATGAAATCTAATTGGGAAAGGTTCTTTTCATTCAGAAAGGGGTGTTTACATACTCTTACTGTCCTTTATATTCATGCTCAGTCTAGCAGAGGTATCAAATGAATGCATGAAACCTCTTTATTTGTACATGTATGGGAGGGAAGGAATGACAACATTTTACCCAAGAACTTAGTTATGTACGCCTTGTGGAGCACCGGGGGGAAAAAAAACGTTTTTGATTTTGGAGTCTCTCAGCAACCATGAACCATGAGGGTCTACTACAAAGCGAAATGAATGGGTTAGCAAGGCACGCTGAGCATGAAGCTACAGTTTAGGATAAGGTCATGATCAGAGTTCAGAGTTTTTGGAAATCAAACAAAAAGCTAACCTTTCACTGACTGATAACCTTTCACAAATGATAACCTCGATGAGAAATTTATATTCCCCTCGTAGGTAATATGTTACATGTGCAAACTCGCTGTGCTGCATGTCTATTATGTCACATAAAATACTTTTTCTTTTTGAAAAATAACACGAAACTGTATGGACCTGGAATCCACAGGTTTTAAGTTAGTGATGAATAATTTATGTGTCCCTTTCTGCTTCCAGAGATTTTAACACATATAAATTTATATAAATAAATTTCACACATCATCCACAAATTTAATGAATAATGAATGTACAGCAACCAGACCACTTTGGAATATGTTTGGTCTGCTATTTGTTAATTTTTTTGATGTTACATCTAATTAACACTTACAAGAAGAAAAATCAGTTCAGTTTTATTTAATTATAATCTATAAATGTTAAACCCGTGAAATACATTTTTCTTTGAATTAATAACTAGGACTATGCCGTCATCCCTGACAGCAAGATTATATCCCTGAAATGCCTCCAATCCCCTGCATTGTACAAGCAATTCCTCTGATTGAACTCCTCAAATTCAATGTGAAGTTATATCTGAAAAACAACATTTTTCTTAACTCCACCCCCCCTTGTGAATAAAATTTTTACATTACATCACAGTAATAAGATAGTAATTGTGGGGTAATAGTATGGTAATAAAGAGGTAATACATATGTAATACGATGTAATTACCAACGTAATAACTAAATAATAGCTTGGTACTAACAATGGGTATATATGGTTAATAATTCACTGGAATTTAGGTAACAGGGCAACAGTTGCCCAAAAACTTAGGGTTATAATGAGAAAACAAATTTTAAGATGAAAATGGGGTAAAACTATTTGGTAACAGTAGAGTAATACTTTGGTAAAATGTCAATAATAAAATGATATCAGTTATATCAGTACAATATTTGGGTTCAAAAACGATAATTTTAATATTGTAATAACTTGATAATAAAAATAATATAGGTTGATGTTTTCATGGTATTATAGGCTACTAATGGCGTAATACCTTCAAAATTAGATTAAAGGGCACTGATTCATAGTTATTACATAGAAACTACCACAAGTGTTTCCAGGTAATTTCTGCACCTCTGGATGTTTGGTTTAATCTAATATTACCATGGAATTAAATAGAAGCAGATAGTTTTGCATTTTGCAGCACTGATTCATGGTTATTACATGAAAACTACCAAGGGTTTCCAGATAAGAAGTCACAATGTTACCATACAATTTGTACAGGATTACCTTGAAACAAAAGGGAATGATGGAACATAAGGGTTGGATGAATTTCAGGATTATAATATGGTCAATAACCATTTTAATCAAATTTTGAAAGTATTATGTCGATAGCACCCTATAATACTGTGAAAGCATGAACCTATATTACCTCGTTATTATCATGTTGTTACAATATTAAAATCCCCATATACATAATGTGCTATTTCCAAATAGTTTTGTCTCATTTCTATTATTACACTTAGTTTTTAAGCCATTATTGCCCTGAAAAGTTCCAGGGAAATATTACCCATATATATTGTTATTAGCTTAGGGTTGGTGTTAGGGTTAAACTCAAAGAACCCACTCAAAGAAATGTGCTTCTGTCTGGCATACAGCGTCCATCATCATACGGACCGGCTCAGTTGCAAGGCATTTAACAAGTCTGCACACATCAGCGGGATACACATATCATGGTCGCTGGTTTGCAACAGTGGGTATCTAAAGTAAGATCTCTTTTCACTTTTGCATGTCTGCATTATTCACTGTTCTCACGCAGCACAGCATCATAAGAAGATGTATTTCAGCCGTAAAACCGCAGCGCAGCAAACCTGCAGCTCTGAAAAAGGAAGGGGAGAAAAAAATAAATAAATAAATCAAAACAAATAAATAAATAAATAAAATGAAATACTTCCATTGTTATCAATAATCATTTGCACCTTATCCATCTTCCTGGCTAGCCCTGAGTCGTAACGAGTCGTATTACAGTCACAAATCATATGCCAGCACATTAGTTGCTAAAATACATAAATAATTAAACAAATAAAAGAAAGAGAGAGAAATTCTGCTTCAATACCGCCACTGCCGCAATAACTTAAATAGTGGTCCTGGCTTCATATTCAGCATCTGCTAGCGTAAATGCATAAACTTGGCCACAAGGATCTATTCAAACTGCTTAAAATTTTAAATCATCACTCATTCCTATGGAATCCATGTATTCGGACGCCAACTTAGCGCTTGGTAGTATTGACTCACTTTCATTGCTCAGTGGTTAAAGTAGCCGAGTATATAGATAGTGTCATTTGTTTTTACGCCCCAGTATAATTCAGCTATTGTGCATAATTCAAATGTTAACCATGCATTTCTGCAATTTTTTCTAAAACGAAAAAAAATTTAATAAAAAGAAAGCCTAGGACTTTTTGTTTCTAGCTCTGAAGGTATTAGAAATAAATCCTTTATTGATTACATATAGCTGTACATAGTGCAACATATTGAAATTATTTCCCTGCATTTGACCCATCCCTGAGGGAGCAGTGGGCAGCCCTTTTGAAGCGCCCGTGGAAAAAGTTTCATCAAGCTAATTCTTTGTCATACAGCACGCAGAAAAGTATTTGAGAACTAACTGGCATGCAGCAGTACTTAGATATATTCATACCTCAATCCTACCTCAATGCCTCCTGCCTCCTGCCTCACTGCCATCCTACCTACCTCATACCTTCAATCCTACCTCACTGACAGAACAGAATACGTTTACCTCGGAAGTTCAAGGTCCCGGACACACACCGTCTGTCGATGACGACAGATGACGGTGTGGGGGATCCCTGGGGGACCCCCCCAGGGATCAGTCCTTGGCCCTATTCTCTTCATACTGTACATGCTCCGCCTTGGCCGTGTCATCAGTCGATATGGACTCTCATTCCATTGTTACGCTGATGACACGCAAATCTACATAAAATCTGACACATGTTCCTCCGCAGCCTCTCCATCCTCATCGTCATCATCATCTCCCCTGTCAACTCTCCGCGCTTGTCTGGAGGAGATAAAGGTGTGGATGAAAAACAACTTTCTCCAGTTGAACAGCTACAAAACCGAAGCTATTTTAATTGGCACCCCACATCAGACCCAGTCTTCCTCCATAACCAGTATTACTTTCTCTGGTCACGACATTCCCCTCTCTTCATCAGTC
>VRLP01005099.1:0-40660 GCA_009660295.1 Lophius piscatorius | reverse complement strand
GACAAAATACTTTAAAACGACATTAAAGCACCTTAAAACCACAAAATACGTTAAAACAACATTAAAGCACCTTAAAACGACAAAAAAACACCTTAAAACGACAAAAAAACACCTTAAAACGACAAAAAAACACTTTAAAAACAAAACACTTTAAAAACAACAAAACACTTTAAAAACAACAAAACACTTTAAAAACAACAAAACACTTTAAACGACAAGAAACACCTTAACGTCCTTCAATGCTAAAACCAGAGCTACTTTAGCTAACTTCTTCAAAGTTAATGTTCTTCAAGGCTAATAAAGTCGTCCCTCAGTATTATTACTAATTTGGCTTCGCCTTAAATAATAATATCAGAGCTAATTCGGTTAAGTTCTTCACTGCTGATATCAGAGCTAGTTCGGCTACGCCTTCATTACTAATTCCAGAACTAGTTTAGCTACGCCTTCAATGCTAATACCAGAGCTAGTTCGGCTAAGTTCTTCACTACTAATACCAAAGCTAGTTTGTCTACGCCTTCATTGTTAATACCGGAACTAGTTATGCTATGTCTTCAATGCTAATACCAAAGCTATTTCGGCTAAGTTCTTCACTGCTGATACCAGAGCTAGTTCGGCTAAGCTCTTCACTGCTAATACTAGAGCTAGTTCGGCTAAGCTCTTCACTGCTAATACCAGAGCTAATCTGGCTACGCATTCATTGCTAATACCAGAGCTAGTTAGGCCACGCCTTCATTTCTAATTCCAAAGCTAGTTTGGCTACGCCTTCAATGCTAACACCAGAGCTTGTACGGCCAAATTTTTCACTGCTAAAACCAAAGCTAATATGCTAAGTGACTCCATCCTGTGGCTGTTTGATCTCTCCAGAGCAGCATGATTACATTTTTATACCTCTGGATTTATGATGATGATGATTGTTGTGTTTAATCATGTCTGCTCTAACCTCTTTCCATGTGGGGGGTGGGTGTGGGGGGTTGGGGATGATGATGATGATGATGATGCCTGTCTCCATGGTAACTGACTGACTGACTGCATTGATTCCACTCTCTCTCCGTTGGTTTTGGGCATGGCACTTCTACTCACGCTTACACAGCCACCGTAGAGGCAGAGGAGGCACGAGGTACGCATCCGTCTGTCTGTCTCTGTTTTAACCATGTGATCTTCCTCTGATGATGTCACCGTTAACCTCCTCCACTCCACCGTCAGTTCTGTCACCATAGTGATGAGTCCAAATTAAACCTCCTGCGCTGTGACTCACGGAGGAGGTCAAACAGAAATTGATCCTCTGAAGGTTCCATGGTTAACCTGTCGAGAAGATCTAATGCTGACAAGGTTAGCTTGATTAAAAGCTCTAATGCTAAATGCTATACTATGTATTCGCCTGTTTAAAACAGCTGATGTTAAAAAGATACGCCTTTTGGAAACAGTTAATGCTAAGAGCGTTAGCCTGTTTATAGTAGCTTATAAAGCTTAAAAGGGTTAGCCATATGAAATGACATATTCTAATAAGGTTAGCCTAATGAAGATGGTTAATGCTAACAATGTTTTATTAAAGCATCAGCGTGTGGAAAGCCACTAGTGCTAACTTGCTAGCCTGATGAAAACGATTTTTTGCGTAAAAACACCCAGGCTCTTTTTGAGCCTTTTGGAATAATAAATTCTAAGAATGTAAACCTATAGGTAAGACCGAATACAAACATGCTAGCCTGATGAAAACAGATGAAGCTAACATGATTAGCCTTTTGAAAACAGTTAATGCTGACTGTTGAAAAAAAGGAATTACCAACTTTCTAGTCTGATGAAAACAGCTAATGCCTCTATTTTGCTGTTTAGATTAGGCTAGCATGATAGCAATAGACGTTTTCAATACTAGCATGTTAACCTTTCTAAAATGTCTAATGCTGACATGATTACCTGCTGAAATAGCTAATGCTAAAAATGTTAAGGTGTTGAAAAGAGCTCATGCTAACAAGGCAAGCCTGTTGATAATAGGTAATGCTAAAACGATTAGCGTATTGAAAAAGGCAAATGCAATAAAGATTAACCAGTTAAAAAAAAAAAGAAAAAAGATTCTAACGAGATTAGCCTATTTTAAACGCTAACATACTAGGATGATGATAACAACTAATGCTAAAAAGATTAGCCTGGGGGAAAAAAAAATAATGCTAACAAGGTTAGCCATTTGAAAAGAGCTAATGCTATCAAGATCCGTCAGAGGGACATTCTTTCTTTGAATGAGGAAGACTTCCTGTTTCCAGAGCGAGATCAGTAAACATATCTTTCGGTGTGGAGTTGAAGAGGTTAAAGGTCATTTCACCTGTAATGTTTCCACAACAACAAACAGATTCATGATTTATAGCATTGAACGTTAACATGTCATAAATGCTTCTGTAATATTAGCATGATTAGCTCGTTAAAGATTCTGATGTTTGAAGGGGTAAGTTTTTACTGTGACGGGTCTTTCCAGCGTTTTGATGATAACTAAATATCCGAGGTCATGTGATGTCATTAATGGTGGTAGTTACATCATCTGCAAAGAAATGTCCCTTTAATCAAACTCTGTCTCTCTGTCTGCACACTTTCCTCATCCTCACCGAAGTAAGTTTTCTATTAACATAATCTTCATCAAATAAGTTCATCTTTAATCATCTGACCTTTTTTATAACCATGTAGAGAAATACATACTTCATCTCCGATCTTAGCATCATCATCCTCCTCATCTGACAGTAGCAGAACCCTTATAGCACTGATATTAGCAATGCATGCTAACCAACCTGACTGTAACACAAAAACGCTACCTCCTACCTGATATTAATGCAACATGCTAGCACCGTCCTGCTTTTAGCGTGATCAGCTAGCAACCATCAAGTTATTAGCGGTGCATTTGAGCCATCCTGATATTGATGCAACGTGCTATCACTCTCCCGCAATTAGCACGCCATGTGCTAGCACTGCCCTAATATTAGCAGGACATGCTAACCATCCTGACGCTAGAGGAACATGCTAGATTTGTCCTTATATCAGCAGGACATGCTAGCCATCCTGAGATTACCACAACATGCTAGTAGCGTTCTGATGTTAGCATGAAATGCTCATAGTAAAAACACTGTGAGGTCAGAGGTCGCTGCAGGTTTCTCTGGATGCATTTTTGTCCTTAACACGATTAAATTCCTCCTAAAATAAACTCCCATGAGAATTTTTATGTATTCTGAGTTTTTCCTTTCTTTTATTGAATATTCATTTCATTTGCATATGCTGATTGATGTGGGTTTAAATCCGGCTCTCTAATTGGTCGCTCTGTTTCCTGGCAGCCATTCAAGGCTTCAACCCGCAGCACAAGATCCAGAGCTTCGAAGAGGCGCGAGGTCTGGACCGCATCAACGAGAGGATGCCCCCCCGCCGCGACAGCAAGCAGCAGGAGGCGCCGGCCTCCATCAACAACCTGCCGGCCAGCACCGGACCGCCGGACAAAAACGGAACCAACGCGCAGGCCTGAGCCCCTCCCACTTCCTTCCTCCCTCCCTCCCTCCCTCCCTCCGCCCGTCCTCCTCCTCTCCTCCTTTCTCTTTTCTCCTTTCAGAGCAGGAGACGTTCAGTCCGGGCGACTCGCCGCGCTTAATTTATTTCATCTGTTCAGCATCCCAGCTCAAGACTGAACGGACGGTCCGGTGGGATCCAATCAGGAGGCGGGACGTCAGACGGCGGCCCAATCAGGCGCTGCGTTCACACACATCCATCGTTTCTTATGCCAATGATAGTGTGACTGAGCTCTGCGGAGCGAGTATTGACATTTATATTATTATATATGTATATTTTAATTGTTCCCTCTTTTCAACATGTTTTTTTTTTTTTTTTTTTTTTTTTTTTTTACAGCATGTAAATTTAAGGGGCGGGACTTATGGAGAGAAAGAGGAGGGCTTAAAGGGTTTCTCCGCTCTATTATAGCTCAGGTCATAGAGACGTCTGTTTGATGATGATGATGATGAGGAGGAAGAGTTCAAACTTTGTTTCTGTGGCTTTGGTTGTTAATTCTATCGGTTCGTATAAAAACACCTCAGACGCTGTGACGATGTCCGCTAACAACGATAGCAATGCATGTCAGCTAACATCGCTATTGCTAGCTGATGTCAGCTAACATTTAGCAATGTTAGCTGATGTAAAGTGACATTGCTAGCATTACATGGTGTCCTCTAGCATCGCTATTGTTAGCTGATGACAGCTAATGTTGCTAGCATAACATGATGTCAGCTAACATCGCTAGCATTAGCTGATATCAGCTATCATTGCTAATCACTAAAATCAGAGGATGTCAACTGACATGGCTGACGTTAGCTGATGTCAGCTAACGTCACTAGAATTACGTGATGGCCGCTAACATTTGCCAATGTTTGTCTGATGTCTGCTAACATTAGGTGTCATTAGCTAAAATCACTAACATTGACTGTCAGCTGCGGTAGCTAATAGTCAAGTTAATTTCAGCAGTTGTAGATAAAGTTGGCTAACTTCACTGATCATTGCCAAAGTCAGCTAGTATCGGCCATTGTAGCTTACGTTAGCTAACTTCTCCAACCATAGCTTCAGTTAAGCTAATGACACTTATCATTGATATTGTTTGGCAATCACTATCACTGGCTGATTTCAACAATCTTTGCTCAGTACAGGTAATTTGAGCTATCACAGCTAATGTCAGCTATCGATGCTAAGGGCAAGATGTAAAAAAAAAAAAAACGGTTGAACTAAATTTTGTGTTTATGACTTTGTGACATCATGTGATTCATTATATAGTCGTATGAGTTGTTTATAGTCTTTTGTTAAGGGTTTGGGTTGACATTAGCTTAGCATTAGCCCAGCCTTAGCTATGTTAAGATGGAGAGTAAAGAACTGAAATGGCTCCTATTGGACAAGAAAGCTGTGATGTCCTCAAAATGGAGCAAGTTTAGAAGAGGTTCATGTCATACGGCGCCAAACCTTTGGGTCGGGGTCTCGGCTAGCTGAGCGGGGCGGTACCTTTTTTTTGTAGAACTTCAATCATCCTGGAATTACGACAAATTTAGCCGACGTTCCAAAGTTCATTCTAGGTTCGAAAGCGGCCGAGATCTGGACACGTTCGTTCCCGGAGGTGAACACGGCGAGTCCGATAGAGATGGCGTTCAAACGCAGAACCAAAAGCCACGTTTTAATATAAAAGGGAAAAAAAAACGCGAGGAGGATGTGAAGAGATTGAGGAACAGAGGAAGACCTGAGGGGGAGTTGATTTCATGTTTGTTTGTTTTCTTTTGCTTCATGTTTTGGGGGAAGTGGGCGGGGTGATGGTTGTTTAGGGGCGTGGCCTCATTTTCTGGACATATCTCTCGGAATGTACAGAAATTTAAAAAAAGTAAACCAAAAAAAAAAAAAAAAGTTTTTTCTTTTACGGCTGGATTTGAGTACGCGCACGTACGTACGGCAGCGAGCCTCTCATTTCTGTCGATGTTTCACTCCATTCAATAAAAACAACAAACAAAAGGTTTCCTCTGCCTGCGTGTCTGAATGATGCTCCAGGACGCCAGCCGCCAATCACAGCGCTGCTGCTGCGTGGGACGCGTTGCCTAGCAACACTCAGCCTCCGCATTGTTTCCTGCAGGTGAACGGGTCCACGGGAAGGTCGGCGGCGGCGGCGAGGAAGAAGCGGCGGAGGCGTTGGAGGAGAGGTGTGTGTGAAACCATGGCAACCAATGTGAGCAGATAAATATTCAAAACGGTTTATGGTGATGGTTGCAGGTGCATTGTGGGACAGCTGTAGTTGAAACTGCCGCCGAACGCGTTCCGACCCTTTTCGTGTGGCGCCGGAGGAGCGGGACCAGAACTCTTTCTCTGGAGACCCGTATTTTTAAAATGACCGTTTAAAACCGTCGTGACCCAAATCACAGATCTTCTTCACGGCGCTGAGGAAGAGGAAGGGGAAACGCCGGAGTCGTTCAAACTTCTGGGAGGTTCTGTCCGGTAGGCGACTGAATCCGATTCACTGGTGGAAATGAAAGTGACACCAGGTGGACCGGGGCGGCAACAGCAGCAGAACCACACACACACACACTAAAAAAAAGGTTCTGGTTCTGCAGGTTGTGGCCACAGACCATTTTTTCTCTCCTCATCCATCCTGACTGATTCTTCTCTAGTTCTGGATTCCGCTGGTGTCCTTGTCTCAACTGGTACCATGAGGTGGTACCAGCGGCCCATCCAGGTGGTCCAGCTCCTCCAGGATGGAACATCCATACGGGCCGTCACCAGAAGTTCTGCTGTGTCTCCAAGAACAGTCTCAGGAGGCGTGGAGGAGAAACCAGGGGATGGACCAGTACACCAGGAGAGCTGGACCGGACCCTAGAAGGACGACGACTCAGCAGCAGGACCGGTATCTGCTCCTCAGTGTGAGAGGGACCACCGCCAGAACCCCTCAAGATGTCCTCCAGCAGCTTCTGGTATGATGGTTCTAACCACTCTGTCAGAACCAGACTCCATGATGGTCCGTCTAGCAGGACCTGAGCTCACAGACCAGGACTTATGATCACCAGAGAACACCTGGATGGTCAGGTTCTCCATTTGTGACCCGTTCTCCTCACAGATGAGAGCAGGTCCAGAATGAGCTCCTGTGACAGATGTGGTGAAAGTTCTGCTGCCTGAAACATCATCCAGCAGGACCGGTTTAGTGGTGGGTCAGTGATGGTCTGGGGACAGCCAACGGTACCCTGATGGGTTAGGGGCTCACTGATGTACTGATCCAGTTCTGGGAGGAGATCCCCCTGGACACCATCCGTCGTCTCATCTGGACCAGGTCCAGATGTTGTCAGGAGGCCAAACCCACCGATGAGACACATTTACGAATCATTGTGATCAAATTCGCTCGGGTTGGATCAGAACCTGTGATTTCAGTTCTTCTCTTTGATCTTTGCTGTCATTTAATCACATTTTAAATCGATTATTTTTTGATTTTCGGTGAAACGGGTCGAACAATCGCTGAAAAGTCTTTCTTGGAAAGATCTCGAATCTGAACCTGATCCCTCCGACCTTCTCCAATGAACTTCAGAGAAGGGGCTCGGAACCGACCCTTGGTGCAGTCCCACCTCCATGAACCAGAGCCGTGGAGGCGGGACTGAGCCGAGGACGGTCAGAACTCTCCAACCGTGGATCCGAAACCGACGCCTTTAATACAACCACATTCTACTTTAAAAAAAAAAAGAAAAAGGTATTTGATGTTTAAAGATGGTGGGTTTTTATTTTATTTTTTCATATTAAAAGCAGAAAGTTAAATTAAACGAGAAACAAAGAGAGACTGAAGGAAGTTGGATAGAATTCTTCCCAGACTAGAAAGATGTCTTATTTATTTTTCCTTCTTTATTTATTTCTCTCGCCTCTGTTTCAGTACAAAGTTCGAGCTTGTCTACAAAAAAAAAAAGATCTGAAGGTAAAATTCTGCCTAAAAATACATTGATTGAAGGCGACAGTCCAAAATGGCCGACTTCCGGTTTGGGGTGTAGTGCATTAATCCCGCCATAGCGGCGCCATGACCCGCCCACTCTGCCTCTGATTGGCTCCTTCTGGTGAGAACGTAACTTGACCAACGTCCATTAAAAGAGAAAATGAATGATAGTTATGATTTCTAACTACAGCTATGATAGCTGACATTAACTAACATTAGCTGTGATAGCTGACATTAACTAACTTTAGCTGTGATAGCTGACATTAACCAACTTTAGCTGTGATAGCTGACATTAACTAACTTTAGCTATGATACCTGAATTAGCTAACTTTGTCTATTTTAACTGACATTAGCTACATTATGCGATGATTTCTGTCATTAGCTGACATTAGCTGACTTTAACTCTGATAGCTGACATTAGCTAACTTTAGCTATGATAGCTGAATTAAGATAACTTTAGCAACTTTAACTGACATTAGCTACACTTAGCAATGATTTCTGTCATTAGCTTACTCAAGCAACGATTGCTGACATTATCGAGCTTTAGCTATGATAACTGACATTAGCTAGCTCACTTTAATGACGATAGCTGACATAAGCTAACGAAATCAAACTACAGAGCTGTTTGTCTAGTTTATTATTGTTTGTCGTTCGACAGAAACACAGTGGAGCGACACTGAGCATGAAGACTCGACGATACAGAAGGTGATTATTTCAAAACGATGAATTCAAAAAAACAACTTATTTTCATAGTTAGCATACACATTAGCAAATAAAAAAATAAAAAAATGTGGCGTTTAAAAATTACAATCATTAAAGAAATAAAAGCTCCACAGAATAGATATTACATTCAGATATAGGTGACATTAATGAGCTGTCGTTAACGTTATAGCAGAGATGCGTCAGAGGGCAGGATCGATAACGGCGTCCGCCAATCATGGCGTCAGAACCGCAACAAACGGGAAAATCTGGAGGACGTTAGCGTTGAGGCTTTTTTTTTAAATATATCCGACACTTTGGTTTGTGAGCTGCAGAGCTAACCAACATTCATTCACGTCAACCCCAGCCCAACGTCGTGCTAAGTGCTAATTAGTAACAGTTAACATGCTATATGATAACTGCTTAAGATCCGTTTCTGTCGTAGCAAAGCCTCCTGGCTGCTAGCATAGCTCTGATTTACAAAGACTAAAAACATTGATGTAGAGGAGAGGAAACTAACATTAACCAAATTACAAAGAACAGTTAAACTAAAAATTTAAATTTTTATAATTTTTTTAAAATATATATTTTATATATTTATAAATGTTATCTCCTAACGCTTCCAATGCTTTTAGCTTAGTAGCTACAGTAAAGATATTGATTTCATTTAGATTAGTTAGTTAGTTGACATTGACTAACATTAGCTAGACGACTAGGTGAATGGAACAATTTAATTAGCATGAAGTTAATGATGCTACTTGTAGTGCTACTGCTCAACTGAAGCTGACTGTTGCCTTGAAGCTAACATCGCTAGCTTAGCACAGCCCTTCAAAGGAAGGTTTTTATTTAGCTACAGTAACTGACATTAGCTAACTTAAGAAATGTTAACTGTTATAACCTACATTTGGTGATGGTAGCTGACATTAGCTAATGCTATAGATTTCAACTGGCATTAGCTAATTAAGTTATGATATCCAAAATTAGCAAGCTTTTAGCTATGGTAGCCAACATTAGCTAACTTTAGTGATCATAGCTAAAATTAGCTAACTTTAGCAGCGATAGCTAACATTAGGGAAATTAAGTGATGATAGCTGAACGTTAAGCTGAAAAGCAGTGACACTACAGAAAAATTTTGTTGTAATATAACGATGCTAGTTGCAGTGTGAATACTATTCTAATCAGACTTAAGCGACTTAAGCAGACTTAAGCTAAAAGTGCTACCATACCAAACTAAAGAAGCGTAATCACATCTATCAGTGCGCAATGTGATGCTAATTTATCATTGGCATGGAGCTAGCATCACTGTTATTAATCCTAATAGTTTTCAGTAGCTTAGCTTAGCGCCCACATTAGCAACAAACTGTTGTTTATGTCGCTAAGGATCGATGTTACTTAGCAACCAAGAGCTAGCCTACTGCTTGTTACCAGGGTAATCAAATAGAGGACAACTAGCTTTATGACAACAAACAAACTCAATAGCAGCTAACATGCTAACATGCTAATCTCCTGTCCTGATCCAGCCCTCAGTGAAACAGAGCACCACGACGACAACGATGATGACCATGATGATGATGATGATGATGATGAAGCAGTGACCCTTGAGATCTGGGACAAAACATGTTTACCAGATAAGCACATTTTTTATGAAACTTTATAATTATGTGTAAGAAGTTGAAACTTTCACGAGCCTGAAAAGTTCAAAAGTCACTTTATATTTTAACGTCGTTTTTCAAAACAAATACTTCTTCATCCGATTAAATATTTATGCTATTTTCACCTATTTTCATATCAATAGAAAAAGAAAACTCTATTTCCTGTTTACAGAGAATGCTTTTATTTTGAAGGTAGAGCGGAAGTTAGACTGAATATAAACTTCTCCTTTCGTGCGGCGACACCAACAAGTCTCTGGAATCTTTACTTTATATATTATTATTATATATTCACAAGTATCAGCAGTTTAATAGAAAAAAGTACTCGGTTAGAATATTATTTATTTATTCACTTTTTATCGTTTTATAAGTTTTAGCGGTTGCTAAAGTAAAACAATAAAAAGAGTATTCTTGTCAACACCTCCAGACTTTTAAATGAGATAAATAAATCAGTAGACGTCTCTTCCACTTCCTCCTCCTTCTTCTTCATCATCATCTGCTCTGATAAGGTTTTTACTCAACCCACATAAAACAACACTTGTGTGTTTTTCCGCGATAAGCGTTTAGTTTCGGTAGATTGTTATAAATAAAACTAAAGCCGTTTTGTCCCTGATCATAAGCATCACCGCTACACCGGTGGAGGCATGATGAAGATGATGATGACGCGTGATGAGATGCTAGCGGTAGCGAGTAAGTGTCTAAGTGTCAGTGCATCATTTAAGGTTAGTAAAGGGTTAATCCAGGCCGGTTCTGATCCGGTTCTGATCCGTCCAGGAGTGGTTAGATGGAGGACATGTTGCCGCGGACTCAGTTTCTAGATTTCGCTCCTTTATCACGTGTTCCTGCGATGGATGAGGTCACTTCCTGTTAGAAAAGAGATGCTTTCTTCTTCAGTTCATTGCGTTTCCAGAGAGAGAGGCGGTCAAACTCCCCGATCGGCATCCCGAACAACCGCTGGAACTCCTCCGGAGCCAGATGTTTCTGAGAGGAGCGAAGAAGAAGAACGACTCAGTCCCAATCAGTTATTAGCATGAGCTAGCATGCTAACACATTTAGCTTATTGTCAGCCTGTGTCACGCTAAAATATGCCAGAAAACTATTAAATACTGTAAAAACAACAACAAACATGTCTGACTATGTCACAGCTAGACCTAGCTTGTATGCTAATGGTTGGAATACAAGCTATCACAAAATCGACGGCCCTCACGATCTTTTACTCTAAACTGTCCCAGAAAACATTTGAATATTCCAAAGCAAAAACAAATCTAAAAAAGGGCATTGGCGATCCTAGCTTGGGTGCTAATAGCTAGCATGTAAACAAGACAACACGCTAACAAAATGTCTGACCTTCAAACCCGGTTACTAAAATATCCAGAAAATTATTGAATTGTGAAAATTTGAAAATATGGTGGACCATGTCATAGCCCGTCCTAGCTTCTATGCTAATATCAATAATGTTAGCATGCTAACAAAATGGCTCTCCATGTGGATTGATTACTCTAAAAAAAAAAAAAAACAGTAACTACTAAATGTCCTAAAACAAAATATACAAGGTGACTGATGGTACAGTTTTTATGCTAACAGCTAACATGTTAGAATGCTAACAAAATCGACCCTTGTGTTCGACCGTGCATTGTTTCTTTTCATGTCTTTTTAGAAGAAGCCTTTATGTGTTACAAACAATCACACAAGTAGTACTTTCATGTTTTATGAAACGTATATTTAAGTCATACAATATCAGACAATGAGAGAAAAATTTAGGAATTTTTTATTGAATATAAAATGTTTTTTGAAATGTTTATAAACGCAGATTTTAGTAGAATTGAGTGAGATAATAAAAAATATCATCCGAGATAATATATAATATCTTATATACTGTATAATTTCATTAAGACACGCTAAAGTAATCTGTGACTTCATTAATTAAACATTAATTGTTTTACCTCCTTGTCAGAATCTCTTAATTAATTAAATCTAAAAAATCGTAATTAGATCAAATGGAAATATTTATCTAAACTTAATTTGAAGAAGATTCAACTGTAATAAAAATACCCATGAAGTCGGTCATGACATGAAAAATAAATCTTTTAATCTATTTATTACATGTTTTTTAGAGAAAGTGAAAGTATTTTTATTTAATAATTATTATTTTTTGATAAATGTATAATCTTCTCGTGTGTTTTTGTTTATATTTCTTCTAAGGGTAATTAAACCATGTCATGTTATCCATAACCAGATTTACGTACGAGACAGAAATGTTTCTATTAAAGCATAAAAAGATTATTTTCCGTCATCTCATTAATATTAATGAGATGCGGCTCCTGCGCTGATGACGTCATCACGTCGCTCTGCTTCTCACACTGACCTCCAGGCGGGTGCGGTCGACTCCCGGCGGCAGCCTGCAGCGCCCCCTGTGGGTCACAACCAGAGCTTCATAGGGAAGGATCTGAACGGGAGACCAGAACCGTGATGTCACCTCTAACAGTTACGTTTTATTCAAACAGGAGCTCAAACAGAATTATTTTATTAAACTATATTTCATTTCATTTTTGTTTTGTTCTTTATAATACACATCCAGCCATAAGATTACAACCACCTGCCTAGCATCATGTAGGTCCCCCCGTTTTTTTTTTCTTCCACAGAATCAGCTCTGACCCATAGAGGACTGGACTCTGGCAGATCTCTGAAAGTTCTGCTGTGGTATCTGGTACCAAGAGGTTAGCAGCAGGTCCTTTAAGTGCTGGAAGTTCTGAGGTGGAGCTTCCATTGATTGGACTTATTTGTCCAGAAAATACTACGGATGTTGGACTGGACGGAGATCTGGAGAATCTGGAGGCCGAGTCAGGACCTTGAACTGGTGGCTGTGTTCTTCGGACCATTCCAGAACCATACCGAGTCGGGCAGACTCACCCGGCTGGAACGGGCCACTGCCATCAGAGAGTACTGGGTCCATGAAGGTCCGCAGCGAGGTTTAGGCCGGAGCTACAGGTCAAAGGAACATCCACATGAACGGCAGGACCCAAGGTTTCCCAGCAGAACAGGGTCCAAAGCATCACACTGCCTCCACTGGCTCCTCTTCTACCCATAATGCATCCTGGCACCGTCTCTTCTCCAGGTAAGCGACTCACCTGGCCGTCAACGTGATGGAAAAGAGAACCTGTTTCATCAGTCGAGACATGCTTCCTCCATTGTCCCGTGGTCCGGTTCTGATTCTGACGTGTCCATTGTAGCAGCTTTCTGCAGTGGCCAGGGGTCAGAGGTCACACTGCTCCATATAGAAGATGTTGTGATGTCTGTGTGTTCTGACACCTTTCCATCAGAACCATTTGTTACCCTTTACAGGAGTTTGCTGAAAAGCACTGACGTGTGTGTGTGTGTGTGTGTTAGGTTGTGTGTGTGTGTGTGAGTGTGTGTGAATTGATTGTGGCGCTCTCACCTTCTGCTCCAGAATACTCGGCAGTGAGTTTCCTCTGTCCAACCTCTCCCTTCGAGCCTCTCCGTTCTACACACACACACACACACACACACACACACACACACACACAGTATGACACATGTTCCTGGTTAACATGAGACAGTGAAGCCGGGCAGAGCAAAGCGGCGTGTTAAGTATCGGCGCCCTGCGGTGGTGGGGATGCACATGTAGCAGGTTCTCTGAGGGCTCAGACGGGTCGGTCGGGTCAAACGGGTCAAACGGGTCGGATGGGTCGGGGCTGTGCAGAAGCTGGAGCTGCGTGCAGGAGGAGTTATTGCAGACTTGCAGCGGGTGGGTGTCGGTGAAGATGGCGTCGGATGCCGGTGGTCATTCACATGCTGCCACACAGACGGCGCGAGCGGACGCCATGCTTACCTGAACAGCTGCAGAGTCCAGAGGCCCGGCGGGTCGGAGAAGGAGGTCCAGAACATGGAATGAAAACCATCACAGACACGTAAGAATGTAGAGCAGCAGAGCAGCCTGTGGCCCCCCGGAGGAGGTTTTCTCCTCCGGGGGGCCACAGGCAGGATGTTCTGGCCTGGTTCTGTCCAAAAGCTCGTCAGAACCTCGGGGCTCACAGGATCAATCATGAGCAGAATATATATTCACGGGGATCTGAAGGAGGAGAGCTTACCCAGCCGTTCTTTCTCCCCGTCTGTGGCGAACTCTGCAGACTGCATCTGTGAACACACAGCCGTCACTCAGCAGATATCAGACGCCCAACTGGACTTTTGTTTTTAAAGGTGCAGTCCGTAAATGACAGGAAACGTTCGGAAACATTCGTCTTTCTTGAATCAAAAGAAATTCTTCCTACTTTCATCTAACGTTAGCTCAGATTGAGTCCTTTATATCTCCAGAGGGGGCGGGGCCTCTTCTACTATGTTCAGTCCGGAGCGGACAAACTGAGGTCTGGTTCTGGGGACGCCTTTTCACAATCTGAGGGTGAACTCTCGCCGTCAGACGAGACAAAAAGACCCGACTCGGCGGTTTTGTCACCAGGGGACGGATCAGTCCAGAAAACAAAAAACCGACTCCGACATGAAGAGCGGGCTAACGGCTAACGGGTCACGCATGAACCGGATCAACCAGAAACACAAGAAGAACCTCTGTGACGGCCCGTCTACATGATCGTCATCGCCCCACAACCAGTGTCATAGGCTGTAGCTCCGCCCTCTCGCCAAAACATGGCGGGGTAAAAACAGGGTGGCGTCGGTGGTCCGTGAAACTGGACCTGAACTCACTCTGGTCAGACCGGATCCCGAGTGTGAAGGAGACTTGGATGCATTGGATGACAGACCTGTTGGTGAATGACAGAAGAACCGTTAGGAACAGATTCTTCTGGACCCAGAAGAAGAAGGCACTGGCGGCGGCGCCGGCGGCGGTCTTACTGGTGTGCATGTGGGTTCTGTCGGGCAGCGACTGTGTCTTCCTCCGGAACTGAACCGCCTTCTCCTTCTCCTCCTTCAGGATGAGGCGACCCAAGTTGGACTTGATCTGGATTCGGCACAAACACGTCAGCCGGGACTGGGTCGGCGCTCATTTCTCTGTTAGCCTCAGTTTTTACCCACAAACCTTTTCAAGCTCCTGTTCCTGCAGCGTCTGGGCGTCTTCTGTCAGGTCCTCAAACTCATCCTCCTCCCGCAGCTTCTTCTTCCTCCACTCCATCTCTGGGGGTTCAACCGCAACAGCTAGCATCACTTAGCATCATTTCAACTCTGACTAGATTCTCATGTAAGAGTAGGTTAAAGCTGGACTTCAGATAAACCTGATCTGAGTCTGGTTTAAGCTGGACTTCAGATAAACCTGATCTGAGTCTGGTTTAACCTGAACCTCAGTTAAGCCTGACATTTGGGAGATTTAACACATTGAACTCTGGTTTGATTCTGTGATTCGTAAACTAAACCTCAGGTTTACTTTCAGAGACCAGATGTTCTGCTGTGATTATGTTTAAGTCAGGTTTAACCCTGACTTAAACCTCAGAGGTGACTGCGTGTTGTGTGGCGGTTACCCATGGCGGCCAGCGAGGGGGGGCAGGGCCAGTACTCCGTCTCGATCTTAGACGGCTGGTTGGGATCTGGAGGCTGGGCCGCCGGGAACTTGGCGGACTCGATGACTCCGCCCACATGCTTATGGACGTCTACGTGGACAACGACACGGACCAATCAGGGAAAACGGACCTCAGGTCACGTGACCTGAAGGACGGGAGGAAACTTACCGTGTTTGTAGATGGGGGGCTTCCTGTAGATGTTGGCCCCGTTATCTGAAACATGACAGTTAGTTCTCTGTGTGTGTGTGTGTGTGTGTGTGTGTGTGTGTGTGTGTGTGTGTTACCTGGCCGGTGGAAGTGTAGCGTACTCGTACTGATCTTGCGGGCCGCCTGCAGCTGCAGTGAAGAACCTCCAGGAGAACCGCCCTCACTTTCTGCTCGGCGGGGCTTCACCTGGAAAACAAGCAGGAAACACTCAGGATCCCTCGCCGCGGCAGAGATGGCGGCTGCAGCCTGAACAGAGGGCGTCTGTTCTCTGTGGAGAACTGGAAGCTTTAAATGTCACATTCAACACAAAGCAGCTGCAGAATGTCCAGAATCTGAGGTCAAAGGTCATTTGGTTCAACACGTCTGAGTCATAGTCGGGTCGAGCATCGACTCGATGGTGCCGTCAGAGTTTCCTGTTTCCAGCAAAGACACAAAACGTTTAGATTAAAGGAACAGATTCGTCCAGATTTCTTTTAGCTTCTGGCCTTCATTGACGTTCTCAGCGGACTAGCAGGTGTCAATCATTTTAAGCTAATAGCTCGATGGAGTTAGCCGTTTGCAGTGGTTAGCACCCGGTAGCATTGGCAGCTAGTTGTCCTTAGCGGCTAGTTGTCGTTAGCGGCTAGTTGTTGTTAGCAGCTAGTAGCAGGTAGGAACTCAGCTCCGGATACGAGATGGTCTGCCTCACAGAAGGAAGGTAAACAATCGCTGTTTTATTTTCATGCTAATGTAGTTTTGAAAAAGCGCTAATGTAAAACATCACGCCGGACCGTTGTGGGCGGACCTTACCCCTTTAAAGAGCAGCTCTTACCTCGGGAGAGTGGGGCGGAGACGTGGCGGGCGGGGACAGGGATCTCTGCGGACCGACATACGTGACATCATTAATGACGAGATTAAACCCGACCGCCTGCGGAACCGTCGGACGGCGCCTGGGCTCACCTGTCTGCGCGGCGGGTCCAGCGGCGAGAAGCTGAGGTGAGGCCGGTAGGTCATCAGGTCGGGTCTCTCCACCTGCAGGATGGCTTTATCCCGGGGCAGAGCCGCCAGATCTCTGTAGGCCACCACCTCATCATTGACCCGGGCCTGATCACACACACACATATACACACACACACATTTACACACATATACAAACAAACACACACACACATACATGTGTGGGTGTTTGAGAGAACGTGAATAACAGTGAGAGTGTGTGTGCGTGTTGTTTTTTTGTGTGTGTGCGTGTGTGAATGTGTGTGTGTCTGAGTGTGTGTGAATGTGTGTGTGTGCACGGCGCTCACACACGTGTCTCTGTTTACCGTGATGGCGGTGGCAGGAGACCCCGGGGTGCTCAGGCCCCTGGTAGAAGTGAGGTCGACCAGGGTGACCCGTCCCTCCACCTGTGACATCATCATCATCATCATCAGGTTGATGGTAAAATAACAAGAAGAATTATTTTAACGTTAACATAAAATAAGAAAAACATTAAAGATCTGTAGAAACAGCTTTTGTCAGATGTAATGACGTGTTGGAAGTAATCTATTACCTTCTGCATGACTGGACAGAAATCCTCTTCCTGTTTGGGTTCAACCTGAAAACCGACAGAGCGGCTCAGTCAGTGAACGGGTCATGTGACCACAATGTTAACTAACGCGGTCTGGGACTAGATCCAGACCACTAGATGGATCCGCTGCGGGTCGGTCCGATGGGTTCTGATGGGTTCTGATGGGTTCTGATGGCCGCCCAGCGGGCTTTAATAGAGGTAACTTAAAAAGGAAACTAATAAATATTATTAATGATCTTTTGCTCCCAGTGACCTTAACGGCCGCCGTTAGCGGTTTTGGAGAGATGCGTTCACATTCTCCGCCGACGGTTCTTGAACGGCGGAGAAGTTCTGCTGATGTCGGCATCGATGGACCGTGTTTATGCTTCATTTGGGAACAACAGACATAAACGATTGCGTGCTAACGTTAGCTAACGTTAGCGATCACCAAGAAGAGAGGCTGTGAGCTGATGTTAGCAGGTGTAAGCTATCATAGCTAATGTGTGTGTGTGTGTGTGTGTGTGTGTGTGGGGGGGGAACCTTGTCCCCAAAACAACATGAGAGCCTCCCTGCTGGTGGAGGAGATCCTCCTCCAAGACTTCCTGCCCCCCCCTCCCCTCGCCTGTTCTCTTTCATCGGCCCCCCTCCTCTTCCTCCTCCATCACCATCCCACCCTTCGTCTTCCTCGCCCCCTCCCCCTCCTCCCCTCTGTTTATCAGCTGGCCCAGCCAGGCCAACGCCCAGCCGTTAGCAGCCATCGCCGTGGTTACCTCCCTCCAGAGAACACGGCCTCACCTTCATCATCGGCAACCGTCAGCTATACTGTCGCCGTCCTCGTCTGAACTCTGGACCGAAAATATCTTAAATACTTATAACAAATATTTACTTGACTAAAAGTACAAACATTAGTGTAAAATACTCGATTACATGTCAAACTTTCACCTCTAAAGGAATAGTTTCACATTTTGGGGAAAATGTTTGCATAGGAATCAGATGTTGAGGTCGATACAACACACTAAAGCTATAGCTAGCAGCTTGTTAGCTTGGCTTAGCATCCTGAAAGGTAAAAACATCTAGCGTGCCAATAAAAACAAAGCTAACAAAATTAACCAACCAGCACAGCAGAAGCTCCAGGATTAACGTTTAACACTTTACAGGACATGTACCGCGCCAGGCTAGCTGCTTCTCTCGATTCAAGGCACTATGCTAAGCTAAGCTAAGAATGTTCACAGTATCAAATGTTACGTAATATTTACTCTTTAAAGACCTGGTGACATCAAAAGACGTCCTGGAAAAATAGCTGGCTTCCCTCAGTTAGCATAGCCTAGTGGCCAGGAACCTATTAGCCTATCAGTTAGCACCACATACATGGGACCTGCTAGCATTACGTTCAGCCTACTAACATATCAATGTGACATGGGACTTGTTTTAGCTTAGCCTCAGTCAGTTAGCGTGACATATCGACCTGGGGGCTGCTAGCTTTAGCGTTTAGTTAGTTGTGCTGCGTTTGAGACATGAAGGGAAATTAAATTGTAACCTCTGACCTCTAACCTCTGATTTGAACTTTTAGTTGTTTTGGAAGTTCTGTTTAGACAATTGTGTGAGTTCATTGTTCTAAATCCCCCGACGTTACATCATCATCATCATCATCATGGCGTCCTCTGGTTAACGTTAAGGTATTACAAATTTCCCCACAGACCTCAAACGCAGCAGAAACCAGAACCTTTCTTTGTTTAAGAATAAAGTAAAAGTGCCGAGTCATGGTCTGTGAGCAGCGGCGGCGGTTTGAGAGCTTCCTGATCGGATCATTAAGAACTTTCAGAGGGGCATTAGTTCCACGAGCGATCGGGTCAGAACCCAAACAGACGCCGCGGCGCGGCAAACCACAGACACGGAATTATCCGCGAAAATCCCTTGTTTATTCGTCAGTGATTCATTTAAGTTTTTATTTTTGCGCATTTAACATATAAAAACATTATTATTCAAATATTTAAATATATATATATATATATATATATATATATATGAATACAAGCTATTTATACGATAAAGTATTTTATTTTATCACTTTAAACAAAAATGTTTTTAGACGTAAAAACTGTTTCAGGTTTTGATGTTTTTATTTTTGTTTCCTCCCTCTAAAGTTAATATTTTGAGTTTTTACTCATTAAATATACCAAACATTCCTTCTTGATGATTAATTATCGTCAGTCTTTATACATAATTAGCCGCTATAAACTGAGAACTTTTGCTTTTTAAATGTTAAATATATCAAAATATTCACTTATAATTTAAATATTTACTTTTTCTATTATTTGTTCTATATTTAATGACAACAAACTGAGTTATTTTGTGTTTTAGACGTCAAATATGACAAACAATCACTGGTATGAACTTTTTATGTATTTTAATACCATGAACTAAATATTTTTGATTTTAAGACACTAACAATGTTCCAGAAATTCACAGGTTTCATGTTTTCGTATAAATATATGCAGTTTTTGTTCTTGTATTTTCGCCACTATAGACTTAAGAGATCGTAGATCTTTACACATAAAACATTCATTGGCTCCGCCTCCTTTTTACTCAAATATTTTCTGTATCTTTCTGTAATTCGAACTGAATATTTTTGGGGATTTTTATGATAAATATACCAAATATTGACCGACTGTTAATCTATTTAATCCTAATTTAGTGTTTTTACACCAGATGAAATATTCACCTGTGCCTCACTAATGAAGCATTTCCTGTTTTAACCTGTATTTAATCACTTATACTTATAAATCATTTAAGAGGTGGATAATCTTCAGACCTCAAAACATGTAGATTTATTATGTTTTCAATAATTCTCTCTTTTCCTGTCGTTGGGTTTTTGATTTTGCATGAAGCAGATATATCCTCTGATGACGTCACGTTGACTGTTTATTGACGTTTAAGGCCCGGAGGATGAATCCAGTCCCGCATTAAAACCAGCAGCAGCTTTAATTCTAAAGGGAAATCAACTGGGAGGGAGGCCTGTGACGTCAGAGCGCGGATGATGGTTCTGTTTCGGTAAATAAAGACAGACGAACCTGCAGATGATGAAGATGTCGGGAGGTGAGGCTCGTCGTTTAAATACGTCACGTGGTCTGAAGCCATAAACGATGTAGGGGCGATAAATTAAAATAAAAAAAAAAGACATCCGATGCGGATCGTTCGGATCCTCTGAGCCCGGTGTCAAAGAGATAAAACGGGTCTTACCTCAGGACGGCTCGATCACAGGGACCGGGTCCGGATCAGGTCTAGATCAGGTTCAGATCAGGCACCAAGGTGACGCTGATCCCTAAGAGGCGAGGAGACAGGAGGAGGAGAGAGGAGGGGTGAGGGAGGAGGAGGGGAAGGGGGAGGAAGAGGAGGAGGAGGAGGTTTCCTGTTGCGGGTCGGTCCACTGAGTTCGAGGGGGGGGGGGCAGATAATTATAAAAATTATTAATATTATCATTACTGATAATATTAATTATCAGTAATGGGCGTAAGAAGAGGATTTCATTGGATTCATTAAGATTGAAATGGATTAAAAGAATGAAATGAAAAACACTTAAAATATTTAAATAAATAAAAAAATAATAATAAAAATGATTATTAATAATACTTAAGTTAGATGTAATAAGATTATCTCATTGGATTAATAAAGATAGAAATGAATTAAAATCATCAAATTAAGTCGATTTTTCAATATTTGATTTTTTTAAATAAAGAAAATAATAATAATAACGTCACTGGTCCCACAACTGTCTTACTCTGCATACAGGTCTTAAAACTTTTGAATATATAAAAAGTCCATCGTCGTTTTGAGTCTAGGACATCAAAGCCAACAAGTTGCGTAACATAATAATTTCACACTTCTTTGCAGTTTCATTGTGAACCTTTTTATGAACGGATCAAAAATCCAAATACTTTTGAGATCACGTCCGTCTTTATTCTTATGTTGACATAATTTGTCATTTAATTTTAATTTTGTCTTATTGTAGCGATTTGATTCATTTCTCTAGTTTCACTGTTCATTCAACTCTTTTTTTTAAAATAATTTATATTTTATTTTTCACTGACATTTGTTTGATCCATTTTTTATTTTTTATTTTACTGACTTTTGTTCATTTATTTAATTTTTTTCTCCCTATCGGCTTTTATCTAATAAATATATTTTATAATTTTACTGTAATAAATCATTGAATTTTGATTTCAATGACTTTTATTAACTTTTTTTTTTTTTCCCACATGTTCTTATTAACCGTTTATAATAATATTTTTATTAATTAAATGAATAATACTATATAATTACATAGGTACATCGCTGAACGTAGTTCTGTAATAACTGATTTTCTAGTCATTTCTTCATTTGAAACTATATTACACTACAGATAAAACTTATTTGAAACTTAATTTTAAACTGAATTAAAACATAATTTAGACAAATGATAGTTTAAAAGGTTTGATAAAATCACACCGAGTCTTTTAACAACAAAAACACTATTATAATAAATAGAATTTAGGATAAATGTATTTAACTAAATTTCACCACTAACTAAGAACACGAAATGTGATTTTTAAAGGAAAAAATAATATTTTTGAGCTACAATATATACAATTTTTTAAATTATTAGATTTTAAATAAAAAAACTTTGTTTCATTTAGCTGTAATTTAATTTAATTCTAAATGTATATGTATAGTTTTAAAAAATAAATCTTTTTATCTGCAAGTTCGCCTTTATAATGGCGAGTTTTAGCCAAATACTTTATTTATAGTAAAACAACGGATGTGACGTCACCGGGTTTTTTTTAAAGTTTGGTTGAGAGTAAAAGTGAACGAGATGGTTCCCTGTCGGGATTACGTCTTTGGAACTTGTTGTTTCTGAACGTGAACAGGAGGAAAATTAAGTTTTACGTATCTCGAAAGCTGTTGGTTAAACATTTTTGTAAGAGTTAACGCATATAGAATGAGTTTAGACATGCTAACCTTGTGTAGCATGGGTTAATCTATCATTTTTATTCATGTAACGATATTTTCTTCTTATATTTAGGTAAAATATCTAAATATAAAAAGAAAATATCTTTATATTTAGTCCTTGCTGTATTTGAAAACAGGAAAATCTCCCTTTTCACAACACGCTGAAATATAAAAACCAGATTTACATTTAAAACGTTTTAAAGTACATGCTTATGTCTTTGACGGAATAGGGGGACATTGCGCATGCGTGGAGGTAAAGCAAACACAGGGCGATTCTGGAACCGGAATTATCTTAACCGGTAAACGACATTTGTTTTGGAGAAATGGCGTCAGATAATGGACTGGCCTCTCTGGTAAGACCCGAACCGAGACCTAATGTTTAACTATTTACTCTCCTGTGATTGTTTATTTATACTATCGGTACTATACGAGAGTCTGAAGAGACTCTAAGAACTGATATAAGTTCAACACTTAAACCGGAGCTAACTTTGTTAATGCTAGCCGCTAACGACGAACGCACGTGCGGACCCGTGAACGTGTTGTTGTGGTGCCTTCAGGTGTCGGACAGCATGTCCGGACATCGGGAGACCCTGCTAGAGATGGCTAACTCTTATGAGAACCAGCAGATTTCGGTGAAGCTGTATTTACGGTGTTTTGTGGTCTGTTTTGGGTTTACAGGGGGCGGGGGGAGCAGCAGCCGCTGCGCATGCACTGACTCTGCCTGCAGATGCTTACGGAAATGACGTAAGTTGGCATTTTTTAATTTCCGGTTCAGCTTTTCTTTTTTTAATTTTTTTAATTAAAATTACGAAATTAAGTTAATTTATTGGTGGAGAAATGATTAGTCACAACTAATAGTTTCTGGTTTTCTGTTTTTTCTTGGTGAATAAAAAATCACATTTCGCAGCATTGAAAATAAAAAATCTAATTTATGGTTTGAACAATTTATTTCCTGTTTGCACTATTGTGCTACTTGTATTACTTTTTATTTGACAGGTTTCAGATTATTTTTCTTTCTACCCTCTCATTAGTCTGATTTGTGTAGAATTGGTTGGGTGGGGGCCGATAAAAAGTCACAGCTCTAAACCTCCGTCTGTCTTTCAGGAGCGGCTTGAAGTCATGTGGGCGATGAAGGCCTACAACCACGCAGAAGTCTACTTCAACGTAAGTAAACGTGCGACCGCCTGCAGAGTAGAAACGCGCCGCCGTCTTTGAGTGTGATTTAAATTGCCGCAGCTCATCTCGTCCGTCGAACCGAAGTTCCTGAAACTGACCAAACTGGACGAGCAGATCTACGGGGTGTTCAGGGACACGTTCAAAGACCTCGACATCAAAGTGCTGAACGAAGACGACCTCAAGTCCAACGCTGCCAAAGAGGTGAGTGAAGAAGGATGGCGCCTTATGCACCTCCCTCAGCGCCAAAACCGTCCTAAAGGTTCTGGATCCACCCTGTCATCCGGGTCCACTCCAGAATCCAAAGGTTCCTTCTATGAGACACAGAGTTTTACAGCGGCCCATCAGGAAGTTTACAAACGAACGACCGACGAGGTCAAAGTGGGGAGATGTCAGGATTTCCATACCATCTCAGTTAGTAGCGGTCAGCACCAGCTAGTAGCGGTCAGCAGCAGCTAGTAGCATGTCCAAATTTAAAGTGCATTATAAATTAAATGTATTATTATTATTATTATTATTATTCAACACCAGTTAGTAGTCTGAGGTCCAGAATCCGTTGGATTGTGATGGACTTCTGATCCTCAGGGAGGTCCAGGCTCCTGTGGAGGGGAGCTCCATTACAGATGTGTGTAGAACAGACGGATCAGCCTCTTTAATCTGGTGGTTTGCAGACGTGGCGTCCGTTCTGTAACCAGTTCGAAGGTCTCGTCGAAGACTTCAACTACGGGACGCTGCTGCGTCTGGACTGCGAGAAGAGCTACACGGACGAGAACACCGTCTTCGGTATGCTGACGTCTCACACGGGTCAAATGATCGGGGCAAAAGTCGGCCGATCCTCACGTTCTCGTTTTCAGTCACCAGGGTTCAGTTCTTCGCCGTGGAGATCGCCAGAAACCGAGAAGGTTACAACGACGCCGTCTTCACGTCCAGGAGCTCCAAGAGTTAGCGCCGGCGCCAGGAAGTCCTCCAGCGAACCAGGACCTCCGTCAGTGAAATCAACTTCCTGTTTTGTATCTACTGTAGAATTTTACTGTTCCAATGATGAAGATTGTTTAAATAATCCATAACGGTGGAAATAAAAAAAAGTCACACATTTAACCTTTTTTTTTTTTTTTTTATTGTAGAGAAGAAACATCTGGATTTATAAACGTAGAAGGCTTTTTATTGACATCAGAGAGGTCGTGTGTGGGATCCAACCTTCACCTTTGACCTTTACACACCAATGATTAACTCTGCCACTTAAACTCTTATCGTGGCTTTGATGTCATGATGAGATCTAAACTGTCTGGGATTTGATTAAACATTCATTGCATGTTTTCAGTTCTGTGCTGGAAGGGCTTTAAGCTTCCTGCTCAGGACTTTGATCTCTATGCGCTGGAGTCAGCGCCATGAGTTTTAAGCTTCCGGCTTTGATCTCTATTTCCAGTACCCTCCTTTGGTGTCATCACCGTGAGTTAAGCGTCCGGCTTTGATCTCTACAAAGAGATCAAAGCCGCTTGACAGCGTTGGCAGCGCCAAACGCTTTGAACTTGCTCAGGGCTTTGATGTCATTTCGGAGCGCCATCATTATTTTAGACTTGCCGGCTTTAAAGGGCCGTTTTAAAAAAAAACTTGAACTCCTTTTATCTCTATTTGTTGGTCTTTCTTCGGACCTCGGCGCTGACGCTGAAAACCCGGTTTCAGGCCACGGCTAATCCAAATATCACGACACGTTTGTCGATAATGTTTTATTCACTAAATGAAGCGATTTAAAAAGAGAAAAGAAAAAAAAAACCACGACCGGGGATGCGTCACTTTTTAGGGTCCTTCGGAAACACTTCCCTCGTCTTGTGGTCTTTGCAGCGCGTTTGGGGTCAGACTGATGTTTGCAGTGCGTTTGCTCCCGTCGGCCACCGTAGTTCCTCCGGCGCCGGTCCCAAGCCCGGATGAATGGGGAGGAAGTGCATCCGATGTAAAACCTGTGCCGAACACGATCCGCTGTGGCGACCCCTACAGGGAGGAGGAGGAAGAAGAAGAGGAAGAGTTGACATCAGTGCGTCTCTTGAGTTTGTACTCGATAAAAACACAACGCTGGTAAAAAGTGAATACTTCACCTCCGCCGCTACTTTGTTGGTCCAGGAAATCTCTGTCGGTGCTGGTTTGTCCCATCCGGACGTGAAGTGGTTGTTCCCTTTCGGCGTGACGCTCGCCGCTAGATGCTAACGAGACCGCAACGGCTAACTGCTCCCGGAAACCGCGGGAGGGGGAAATTCGAGGGGGCGTGGTAAAACACCGATTGGCCCAATTCACGACATCTGTCCGCCAGAGGAAGTCAAAAGTCGTGCGATTTGTGACGTAGAGTACGAAGAAACCTTCCGTTCGGCGGTTTGGTCTAATCTAAGCCTTTGTGGGGAGAAATGGACCGCCGGGATTCAAGACACGGAAAACATAAATTCTCTCGTCCCCATTAAGAATATTTGTCTTTAGTCTAACGGGCGAATCCAACGCCGCCGTCAAAGTAAAAAACATCATACAGGAAATAACGGCCAGTTAGTCTCAAACTCCGACAGGAAGTAGCAAAGAATGGCAAACTAATGAAAAGGGGGCGGGTCCTTCCTTTCTTACCTTGAACCTGATGGAGCATCGCTTGAAACATCCGCTGACCGACGGCGCCGCTTTATAGAGAAAAATGATTTTTAAATTCTCGCCCCACCGGCAGAATTTCTTTGACTACAAAAACAATGAAGAAAACCTGGACTCCACCTTTCCCCCGGGGCGTCCTGTCCCTTTAAAGACAAAGAGGCGGAGGCCGACGTAAAAACAGATGAGGTTTATTTGCAGTCACAAAGCGTACACTATATGCAGCAGACGTCCAAACAGCGACTCACTCTATGGACCCAACACACTCAATCAGAACACGAACCAAACATGGCGTCAGACGGCCGTGGGCGCAGGCGTGGTTAGAGATGAGCTAGTTCGTCACAAACGTTAGCAGCGACATCGTAGAGAGGAACACGAGAGATGCTAATGGCGTCTCTCTTTTTATTTTATTTTTTCATTTTTTTAAATTTTTTTTTTACACGGTTCTACCAAAGTTTGGACAACACTGGTTCCTTCCTTCACGGAGCTCCACTGCGGGTTCTCGGCACCATAAAGGGGTCACAGGAATCCGGACCGGAAACAAGATGGTGGACGCTTCTCACGTCCTACCAGAGGGTGGTGCTCTCACCATCTGGTTTCCGGGCCCGTCGTCCGGGGACACAAGCAGGCGGAGAGCGAATTAAAGGGATATTCTGATGTTTTTAGGATGAAAGCGAAGGTCTGGAGGGGATTTTTAAGCACATTTTGATCAAATTTAGGTTTTGGACTGTTGGATATGGAGGACCAAATCTGCCAATGTAAAAGGAAAAGATAATAGAAACAATCAAAGGTTAGAGTTGGTATCTCAAAAAACAACAACAACTAATTAAAACTATCCTGAGAGAGGAAACTTTTTTTTATAATCACATTGGCAGAAATCGGCTTCTATAAAAAACTGATCTAATCATTTCTTTTCTTTCAGAGAAGCTGTTGAAATGAATCAAATATCCAAATAGGGAAGCCCAATTCTGCCAATGTTATGACAAAATAACTTAAATATTTGGAAACAGTGACCCAATACCTCGACACAACAATAATAAATGATGTCATCGTCTCATTTACCGTTTCCTAATTTTCCTAGGAGATATTTTAATTTAAAAAAAAAAAAAGAGGCTGTTTTTAGATATCAATCATTTTGAGTTGCCGTTCCATTATTTTAAGAACTACATTCAATATTGACAAACTGGAGAGTCTGAGTCAATATTTTAAGATAATTAGCCATTAATTTGAGTCACTGATGAGATTAAATAGTTATTTCAATTGGTAATGTCGCCTGGACCTTTTGGTTTTCATCACTTCGGCGTTAACGATCTAAGATTTAATTAACCTGACTATTTACTTCGCAAATGTTTGTTTTGATTTAAGATCAAATTTTAAATCAGGCTTTCTCCTTTATGGAAGCCTATTTCTGCCAAGGTTGTGAAAAGAAAAAAAATTGAGAAGCCGCCTCAGTTCGAGAAGTTAATATTTCAAATAACTTAATAATTAGCATTATGTTGAGAAATGTTTTCATTACAACTCTATTTTTTTATTATAGGCACAAATAGGCTTTGATAGTCAAAACTGTATTTTGTCATTTCTACTTTACTACAATGAAGCATCTGAAATGTCAAAGCTGACATTTAGTTTCAATTATAGGGAAGACTATTTCTGCCACAGTAATGAAATAAAATATCCTTTAGTAACGATGATAAAAACTTCACCAAACGATATGAAACCCCCAAAAATAGCTATGAATTCTTTCATCATATCGGTTTATTGGATCTTTATTTGCATAATTGTGACATAAATTGTCTTCCGTACATTTGTTTCTTCATTCCCTGTCATCTTTAGCTTTAGTTTTTTTGACTTTAAGAACATCGAGTCTGCAAAATTTTCCAACAGTCCAAAACCAAGAGAAATTCTGAGGTCGTAACCGGCAAGCTACATTAGCCGCTACGACCAGAACATGCCAAAAACTCTCACCCAACTATCTGAGGCTGAGCGGCATTGTGGGTAATGTACGCCTCTTATTTTTCTGCTGCCTCCCACTTCATCCAGGTATAAAACATTAAGAATTAGAGGACAGCATTACCCACAATGCAACTTGTCCTGCAAACAACTGGGTGGGCGTGTTAAACTATCAATGCTTGTTTTTTGGAAGCCTTAAAGGAAAAGTTCACCTAAAAATGAGGATTCGGTCGTTTCCTGAATCCAAAAAAACATTTTCGGAGTGTCACGACAAAATAGCGCCTATTTGAATGTCCTGAAGATGACTAGCTAAAACAAAATCTCTGCAAGATCCCAGACTGACGTGAAAGATAAAACACTTTAGACTCTACGCTAATTGCATTAGCATGTGGCGCTAAAAGATATCAATGAGAGCTAAACAAGCATTATCCTAGCTTGCTAGCATTTTAAGGTAATCTACATTTTCCTTCATTCATGAAATACTTAGGTTTTGTTGACGTTTTCTCTTCATTTAGCAAAAATGTGAATAGCTAACTCATTGCCCGCTAATGCGTTAGCTTGGAGGCTAGAGTGAAAATAGCGGCTTAAATATTTAGCGGTTTGTCTAAATGTTAACATTTTCTCGTTTAAAAGTTTGTAGGAGAATTCTGCCAAGTATTATGATTCTGGAAATGCTAGCACATAGCAGCACAAGCTAATGCACATTTTCCAGAAACATTTTGAATCAAATTTCGCGGGTTTGAAACTCTGTTAATTTTATGTTTTCTCTGCAATTAGAGTCCAATTTAGATTTAAAAAAAGAAAAGAAAAAAAGTTAACAACCTTAGCTAAATGTGTGCTCTTAGCATAGAGGCTACTGTTAAGATAGCTTAAAAAGAGTGTAAGTGAAATATCGGAAATGTGAGTTATTTAGCCATCTTGACAAACTTTTTTTTCTCCTTTTTTTTTTAAACAGATGAAAACAAGCTAATTGTACGCCAGCGATTTTAGCTTAGAGGCTAATGGAGGATTTTAAGGCCAATCCCCGTTTCTTGCGGTTGTTTACGAAACGCGGTAATACTGTGTTACTGCGAAGCTCCAGAAAATGTTTTACGGACTTAAAAAAAACGACACCTGACCTCGCGAGGAGGCGGAGCTAAAGGCTGATTCCTCATTTTTTTGTTGTTGTTATTGAACTATCCCTTTTAAAAAAAACAACAAAAACAGCGGACTGTCCCTTTAAAAGCCTGTGGAGGTTATTTACATCACTTCTACAGAGACTTGAGTAAAATGTACAACATAGATGCTCTGATCCCCCCCCCCCCCATCCTCCCCCCCCCCTGCTTGCCGTGACGGCTTCCTGTGGCCACCCTGCAGCTCTCGGTTCCCCCCCCTCACCTCTGACCCCCCCCACGCAGACACAGTTGCACTAACTCACTACACTGTAAAAAGCTCAATCACACGTTGTTTTTTTTGTCCTTTTCTTTTTTCTGTTTGTTTTTCTCCACTCTTGTTTGTGTTTTAAATTCGATCAATATAAACATTGTTCAAAATGTTACCAAAAGAAAATTTACACGGTTTGTGTTTCTATACAGGGCAGTCAGTCGCGGTTGTCACGGTTACCGGCCTCGCCCTCACCCCGCCGCAGTACCTACTCCTTCCTCTGCCAGTGATTCAGAGTGCTTCCACATGCGACCCCCCCCCCTCCCTTTTGACCCCTCCCACTGTCAGAACAGCCTTTAAAATAGATCTGTATATATTTATATATGTTTATATCAAAAAAGGGGGAGGGGGGGGAGGGGGAGTGCAGGAGTGGGAGGGAGGTAGGGTTGATTCAGAGGTGATCCCCAGGCATCCGGGCCCAGGGAGGAAGAGGGGAGGCTGATGCAGGGAGGAGGAGGAGGAGGGGGGGAGGGGGGAGCTCTGTCTGCAGCTGGATAAGACTGGTCTGTGTGGAATGTCAGCTCATCATGTCGTTGCTGTTGACGCCGTACGTGGAGTTCTTCATGCTGTCGTTGACCTCCCGCCTGAACACCGACAGGTTCTGAGTAAACCTGCAGAGAGGAGGAGGAGAAGGAGGAGGAAGAGGAGGGCACCAGACAGTATGACATCACGAGGAGAATCTACAGAGGCTCATCGTCCCAGAATGCATTGCTTCTCCACCTTCGGCACATATGTGATCATTTTATAATACTGGCGGAGGAGGAGCAGATAAACACTGATCAGCCATAACATTATAACCAGGGACCACCATTGATCATCGGGTCGGTGGTTACTAGTGGGCGGCGTCTGCGGGATTTACTGGACTAACAGATCCGATTCACGGAGGCCCCCCCGCCTCACAACCTCCAGGATGGAAAGGATCCGCCGCTGAAGTCTCGGTAACAGATTAACAATGTTATGGCCGATTGGTGTGGATTGAGCTCGAGGAGACCACAGACCATAATACTCCACACCCACCTGTCGCGGTTTTTCGTTAGTAGGTTCCTCTCTATGCCCTCCATCAGGTTCTCAAAACACAAGTGCATGGCCTGCTGCTTCTCCGGCGGCTGGCTGTTCACGATGCTGTTCCTCAGGTCGGCGAAATACTGCAGGGCACGCCAGTGTACGCGTTAATACCACACACACACACACACACACACACACACACACACACACACACACACACACACACACACACACACACACACTCTACCTTCTCGTTGAGTAGGATGAGGCCCAGCAGAGGCCGGGACATGGACCACTGGTTCCTACAGTCCTCGAAGATGATGATATTCAGCACCGTGGACAGCATCTGCAGCACAATCACATGATCAGTCACGGGTCGACGCAGAGAGCAACACGAGGAACGCGTCCCCCCGATTGAAGGCGCCACGTCTCCTGAATAGAACAACTTGGTTGAAAGGTGTCACACTGGTCTCTGACCTGCTGGATCATCTCCGGGTGCTGCTGCATGATGTGGAGGAAGCGATCGTCCGTCGCCATGGGGGCGGGCCGTTTCTTTGTGGAGCGTGACAGCTGCTTGAACAGGTAGGTGACTATGTGGTCCAGACTGGAGCAGCAGCCCGTGCAAACCATGGTATCTGAAACACACACACACACGTGTAAGGTGACCCTGATGACGTCAGTGCCCCCCCGCCTTCGTCCTCCGACCCTACCGAGCGCGGTGAGCCCCTCCGATATGGACGACAGGATGTACATGACGACGTGAGGCTCCAGGCTGGCGATGAAGTTCATGTGATCCTGCGTCAGAACCTCCAGCAGCGAGTAGAACGACTGGCTGAGCTTCGGGTAGTCCTGCAGGGAATGGAGACAAACGTTAGCCGCAGCTGAGCTAATGTCAGCTGCAGATGTGCTAGCGTCCACTAAGCTGAAAGCTAATGTTAGCTTGAGGCGGACCTCCTGAATCAGAACCTACCAGCAGGTCGCTGTGAGGGATGGACAGCAGGAGTTTGATGAAGGTCTGTAAGGCGTTGTCCAGAGCGTCGTCGCCATAGAGACGGAAGACTCCGAAGTTGACGTAGTTCCCGCTGAGCACCGCCTTTAGCATGGCGAAACACACACTGACCCCCTTCAGCTTCACGCCGTAGACCTGGTCCTTGGGGACTTCTCCCAGCGTCAGGATCCGGTTCCCTGCAGGGACACAGAACACGTCACGCCGTGGTTTCAAACACCCTGGGCTCCCGTTGGCGGACTTGAAGGCGGCGGCGGTACCGTAGGTTGTGATCATCTTGCTGGTTTCTCTGAACAGCAGGATCCCGTTGGGCGACGACACGTCGAACTGAAGCCGCTGAGATCTAAGCAGAAGGGGTCAGAGGTCAGATGTCAGAGGTCGGAAGAAACGACACCGTAGATTCGTATAAAAAAATCAGCCGCGCGGCGTATTTATCCTCTTCATCGTCGGCGGTAATGATGGCGGCGAGCGTCTGTGATATTAACCCCCGTAAGAAAACGCCCCGCCTCGTTTTGAGACGTGATCACTTTGTCCCCTCGTCTGTTGTTTACCTGTTGTGGACGAGCTCCGCCATCAGCTTGAGAACGGGTGTGGTGCACGCCGGGTCGTGGTACCACAGCTCGATGGCTCTCTGCAGGATGGGCATGTAGGCGGGATATCTGCCGGGCTGCGTTAAGGACGGACAGACAGGAACAGGAAATGCATGAATATCTGCGATGGCGGCCGGGAGGTTCTCGCCGTAAGGATACATCCAGTCGAAGAGCATCATGAAACTCGTCTTGGCGTTGAAGGCGAACGCGATGCCTCGCAGATCTCGGACCAGACCCACCAGCGTCCTCTAATGACACAGGGAGAAGAGCGGTGAGTTTGTACCGGTCCAAACCGGATTTCATCACGTCTCCAGTACGCAGAACGTCCTCTGGTCCGATCTCAGGACAGAACCGTCTTCAGATGTGAGACATCAGTTGTTCTTACATTCATCGTAATTGTCAGAAATGCGTTTGTGGTTTGAAGCGGCTGTTTTTGCCGTTATGGACCAGATGAGGCCATTTTCCCACCTGTGGACCTGCAGTTTTCTACCTGGGGCGGTTCTGTGCGGCGCTCACCTTGGCTTCCTGCTCGTTGAAGGTGTTCGTACTCAACATCTGGGCCACGGTTTCAAACGCTGCCGTCAGAGGCAGCATGAACTGCTCAAACTGGTCCTCGTCCTCGCCTGCACCAAAAACACCGTTAAAGTCGACGCTCTGACTTCCTGCAACACAAAACCAACCAAGAAAATACCAAAACTTTACCCAGATCCACCATCAGGAGGCGCCCCAGCGCCGTGTAGAAGGTGGTCCGACACCTCATGTCGCTCAGGTTGGACTGGTTGTTGACTCCCAGGAAGGAGAAGTGCTCGCTCTGTCAGACAGGAAGTTGATGATGACCATGCGGTGAGCGGCGGCGTGTCATGGAGCGTGTGTGGAGTGATGGACTCACCGTGTGGTTGTTCAACATGAACTGGACCGCGCTGAGCTTCACCAGCTTCCTCACGCTGCTGTACGTGGACCGACACGAGTCAAGGAGAAAAACACCAGACCCCGTCTGTGGGGTCGTTCAGGGGTCACCGGCTGGGTCGCCCACTATCATGATGAAAAGATGCGAATGACAGAGAGACGTCCTCCGCTGGTCGCCACAGTTCCTTCAAGCATCGCATCAGCAACGCCATGTTTGACCTTTAACCTGCTACTGTGATATTACTCTCTCAGCCTGTCTCTCTCTCTCCCTCAGCCTGTCTCACTCTCTCTCAGCCTGTCTCACTCTCTCTCAGCCTGTCTCTCAGCCTCTCTCTCTCACTCTCTCTCAGCCTCTCTCTCTCACTCTCTCTCTCACAGCCTGTCTCACTCTCTCTCTCTCTCTCAGCCTGTCTCACTCTCTCACTCTCTCTCTCACAGCATGTCTCACTCTCTCTCTCTCTCTCAGCCTCTCTCTCTCACAGCCTGTCTCACTCTCTCTCTCTCAGCCTGTCTCACTCTCTCTCAGCCTGTCTCACTCTCTCTCTCACAGCCTGTCTCACTCTCACTCTCTCTCAGCCTCTCTCTCTCACTCTCACAGCCTGTCTCAGCCTCTCTCTCTCACTCTCACAGCATGTCTCACTCTCTCTCTCTCACTCTCTCTCTCACAGCCTGTCTCACTCTCACTCTCTCTCTCTCTCACAGCCTGTCTCACTCTCTCTCTCAGCCTGTCTCACTCTCACTCTCTCTCAGCCTCTCTCTCTCACCCTCTCTCTCACAGCCTGTCTCACTCTCTCTCTCTCTCTCAGCCTGTCTCACTCTCTCTCTCACAGCCTGTCTCACTCTCACTCTCTCTCAGCCTCTCTCTCTCACTCTCTCTCTCACAGCCTGTCTCACTCTCTCTCTCTCTCAGCCTGTCTCACTCTCTCTCTCTCTCTCTCTCAGCCTGTCTCACTCTCTCTCTCTCTCTCTCTCAGCCTGTCTCACTCTCTCTCTCTCTCTCTCAGCCTGTCTCACTCTCTCTCTCTCTCTCACAGCCTGTCTCACTCTCTCTCTCTCAGCCTGTCTCACTCTCTCTCTCTCTCAGCCTGTCTCACTCTCTCTCTCTCTCAGCCTGTCTCTCTCTCAGCCTGTCTCGACGTGATTGAAGGACAGATTTAAAAAATAACATTAATTAGTAGTTACACCTGTCAGCACCACGTCTAGGATTGAGTTAGCTGGTTAGCTTTGTGGAAGTAGCACAGGTAGTGGCGGGTGACACCGGGGAAAAGAGGGAGGTTAAATAAACCTTTAACCTTTAACGTCACACCGTCATAAACCTGCGTCATGGCGCCCGCTCCTCTAACGCTGCATAAAACAAACACAAGTGTTGAAGGATATCCTAGAGAGAGGTCGTTCAGTAGTTGGAGCGTCTTGGAGGTGATGGGTTCACACTGGCCCCAGTACTTCAAGTTAGTGATGCTGGAAGACAGGAAACCGCCAGAAGTGCCAATGAGGGAAATAAATCATCTATACGGTGAAACGTACAACTTCCACCGATCTCACAGAAAGAAGGCGGGCCCAAACTCACATTTTCCCTATAAAGACGCTGAGTACCATCGTCTCGTCGTTCAACCCCAGGACCTCCGATAGTCGGCGGTAAAGCTGGAAAACAAAGGCGATGATCAGCGTCCGGCGTTTTCACGGCGGGCGTTACCTCTGATGTCACACTCGGGGTCAAATGTCAAAACGCTGCTCCTGCATGGCGGCTACTACCAATCCACTGTTATTAGCCAATGACTGCTACTAGCTGCCGATTATTAGCAGCTGCCTATGCTATTTGCCAACGACTGCTACTAGCTGCTGATTAAGATTAGCTGCTGATGACAACTGGAGGCGTTAGACTTTGATGAGTAGTTGGACTGGCGGTGGCGGGTCACTGAGGAGGAGGACGGTGTGGTGAAGGAGGCTCTTTACCTTAGATGATTTCTGCACCTGGTCACCGATGTAGATCTTCCTGAACTGCTCGAAGAAGCTGAGCATGGCCAGCTCTAGCCTCTCGTTACCGGCCTGAGCTAGCCGAGAGTCGGTCAAGTTCATCAGCTGGAGCACCCTGGGGTGTTTTCAGGGGAAACCCAGAGATCATTACTTACAGGAGAAGGTTGTTGTACTTTATACAACAAATAAAAAAAAAGTTTTGTTGTTTTTTTTAGACTTTAGCTTAGCATGAGCCCTTTTTACAGGGGGCAGGTACTCTTACAAGAATATTGCGCTAGCTGTTAATTGCCATAAGCTGCCCACAGCTGCTAGCAGCCGATTGCTACCTAGCCCCTGACGGCTACTAGCTTCTGGCTACAACCAGCTGCCGACTCCTGGCTCTAGAACGGACATTTTGTGTCTTTAAGTCACCTCTAAAAACCAACGATGATGAAGAGGATATCGATGCTGCTCCTCACTGACCGTTTTCTCACGCTAATCAGATTTCCGACAACGTTATTTCAAAGTGAGGTTTTTAGGGATAACGTTGTAGAATCTTACCGACAGACTAACTCTCCGTCCATGGCGTCCTGCTCGTCCGTACTCGCAAACGAGACCCGTCCTCCGATCACTGCGCCGATGATGTAAACTAGCCAAGTCAACCGACCTGCGGAGAGACTCCAGTTAACGCGGGTTAAGTTAGCAATAACTTCACAACAACAACAACAACATTGTGAAGGTTAAAGGTCGTACCCTCCTGCACGGTGATGTCCGCGGCGCTGGAGTTGGTGGACTGGAGCAGCTCCTGGTACGTCTGGGCCGCCTGGTCGAACAGTTGGACCAGCAGAGCGCAGGTCTTCTCGTACTCACACCTGCCGATGGTGGACAGCTGGTCCAACTGCTGCTGAACGAGGCCGGCGTCGTCCAGCGGGTCTTCTAGACCATCTCTGCGGAACGGAGATGTTCAGTCTGAGACCCCGAGACAGTCTAATTTTAACTGGACATCCAGGTGAGCCTACCTGAGGATGACGTGGACCGACTCCAGCCGTGAGGTGATGTAGGCCTTGGTGACCTCTGGGGTGTAGGTCTCCAGCAGGTGAGGCTCTGTGGCTTTGACATATGGGACTGAAGCTGCCAGACGCTGCCACAAACTCAGCAGGTAATGAACACTGTTGGGGGCAAACTCCCAGTGCTGAGGACACGTGAGGCACAGGTGAGAGACAGGTAAGAATGAGACAACAAACAGATAAGACAAAGAGGTGAGGACCAGGTGACGGACAGGGGATACAGGTATGAGAAAGTGAAATGAGAGGTCAGACACAGGAGAGAGATAGGTGAGGAACAGGTGTTAAACAGTTGAGAAATAGGTGAGGGTTGGATAAGAGACAGGTGAGAGAGATGGGAGGGGCAGGTAAGAAACACCAAGTGACGGAAAGGGGGCAGGTGAGACACAGGCATTAGAAAGGCAATTGACACGTGAGAGAGAGGTGAGGGCCGGGTGATGAACAGGTGTCTTCACCTTTTTATAGGCGAGGGGCGGATAATAAACCGGTGATAGAGGGGAGGGACAGGTACAGATGAGATAACAAACAGATAAGAGAAACAGGTGGGGGCCAGAGACTAGGTGACACGTGAGAGAGAGGGGAGGAACAGGTGAGAAAGAGGCGGATACAAGTGAAGAACAGGTGGAAGAATCCGGTGGTGGACAAGCATGAGAAAGCTGAGTGACAGGTCAGAGACAGGTGAGGAACAGGAGACAGGTGAGACACAGGCATGAGAAAGGTAAGTGACTGGTAAGAGAGAGGTGAGAGGAACGTGAGGGAAAGGTGAGAGAGGGAGTGAGGTCATCGACCCACCTTGAGAAGCCCTGGTTGAAGACCACTGAGCCCCGAACCCAAACCCACCTGCAGACTGGTGACGGTGAAGTTGGCGATGAGGCGAATGACTTCGGGGTAGTTCTCCACCTTGACCAGCTCCCCCAGCTGGTAGTTGCTCTTCAGCCTCGCCAGCAGGCGGCAGAACTCATGGTAATTGTTGGGATCCGGTAAACACTGGAACACATGGGCGACCCGCCATCAAACACGCGGCCGGCACCAAAACGCCACGGCGCCGGTGAGATACGCACCTGAGGGTTGGCGAGGATTCTCTTGACTCCGTCCACCAGGTGCGAGAGGAACTTGGCTCGTTCTGCGTTGTTGAAGAGGGACCTCCTGACGGAGGCGATCTGGACTAGACATGATAACACCTGTGCAAAGGTAAACCACAGAGTCTCAGACAGGAGTCACGTTAGACACGCCCACTCTACTGGTCACATGAGCGTGGACACGTCGCATGACTCGGCGTTAATCTTACCAGCGGGGACAGGGACGGAGGGATGGAATGATAGAGGTTGAAAAACAGCTGCAGGGTGGAGGAATCAAGGAACGCTGAAGGAAGAGAAGAGAATTCATCAGGAAGGTCAGAAGTTAGAAGTCCACCACAGGAACTTTCTCCTGGTCCTGCATCTGCATTTAAACTGGAGGACATTATTTAAACCGCTGGAGTTCCCTGAGCATCGACGTGTCCAGGTGAGGACGTGTCCAGGTGAGGACGTGTCCAGGTGAGGACGTGTCCAGGTGAGGACGTGTCCAGGTGAGGACCTCTCTCACAATTCTAAAAAGAAAAAAAAAACGTTTCTTATCGAAGCCAAATTTAATTTAAATTTAATTGGTTGATACTGTAAGGTCCAGTTTTTAAGAAGTGACGTGGGTCCCTCGCCTCCATCTCTCCCCTTTCCCTCGCCTCCATCTCTCAACTGTCCCTCGCCTCCATCTCTCAACTGTCCCTCGCCTCCATCTCTCAACTGTCCCTCGCCTCCATCTCTCCCCTTTCCCTCGCCTCCATCTCTCCCCTTTCCCTCGCCTCCATCTTTCCCCTGTCCCTCGCCTCCATCTCTCCCCTTTCCCTCGCCTCCATCTCTCCCCTTTCCCTCACCTCTAAAGGTTAAAGGACTAAAGGTTCTGGGCGGAAACGTCTTGTTCGGTTTAAACCAGCTGTCCTAAACCCGACTAATGACCCGACTGTGAGGGAAAGGAGAACCAAACCGATGCACTCGTCTCGTCTGGGAGGATGGATCCAGGAAATAACCAGCGTCGCCACGCGATAAATAATTTACCGGTCCAAATCGTCCGGATGTTCTAAAATGGATTCCAGGATCTCTGGCTGTCCAACGCTACATCAATACAACGGTCCCTGCGGGTGTTTCGGGGCCCGTTCCCGGCGTGACCCCCCCCCCTTACCTGATCTCCAGGACGTGGGAATCTGTACGGTGCAGAGGTCGTCCGACGACTCGTCTGTGGACGTTCCTATGAAGTCGTAGTTGAGGCAGTTGTAGCTGAGCTTCAGCAGCTGCATCAGCAGACCGTGCTGCGACTCGTCGTTCAGGTTCAGGTTCTTCCCCGAAGCCTGGAAGCAAACGGAGCAGCGGTTGAGTCAACATCTAGCAGTAGCAGGAACCGGTTAACGGGTCCACCGGTCCCCAGAGGAGGAACTTCCAATGGAGTCAGGCTTCTGAGAGGGGCGTTACCACGACGACGCTGGCCTGAAGAGGTTTAGCAACCACAGCGATGTAAAGATTGGAATCACACGTACCTGCTTCAGTAGGTTGCAGGAGAGGGTGAAGATGTCGAAGAGGGAGGAGTCTCTGAATGACGAGGCGATCTTCCGGTGTTTGGTCAGCGGGTGTGTCGTGTCGGCCTGTCGGTAGGAAGCAGACGGCGTCAGGTCATCGCGTGTGGCGAGAGGATACCGGCGACCGAGGAGGCGGGGGATACGACCTACCTGATTGATCTCATTGGTCAGCTGAGACAGGATGGTGACCCCGATGATGCAGTGTTCCACGCTATCCTGTAAACAGACACGCGTCACTAGGGGGCGGGACACGGCGAGTGCCGCTGCAGGGTTCGGGTGGCGTTGACCCCACACTCACCTGCAGGAAGCGCGTGACATCAGCGATGACGTTCCTGAAGACGTAGTCGTCTTTCTGGCAGTCGAACCAGCCCAGTTTGGTGATCCTGGCGTACAGCTGGATCAGAGCCTGCGTCACAAACGCCGCTAGCTTCGGCCGCGTGGCCAGGTAATTCAGAACATAGTTCCCTGAACGCGACAGAAAGACGGCGTGAGTCCAGAAGAGAACCAGGAAGGAAACGTCAATCAGGGAGTTTCATTTTTTTAAACTCCCTGATTGAGGATTTGTGTGTCAAACACAGACATCCAGAAAAGTCCCTGTTAGGCAGTTCTGATCCCAGCAGACCACAGGGATCGTGGATTCACGATCCCCTAAACAACTTGTCCCGCTGAAAAGATCGGGAGTGAGTGTTTTCCACTTCTGTCCGCTGTGACCCGACTGTGTTTCCATCTTCTGGCGACAAACGGGCCAACCAGACCTGCTCGCGTATAGGACAGGGAAACTGGGGCATCCTGGGAAATGTAGTATATTGCAGTATCGCACTTTATACAGGGAGGTTTTTTGTTTTGTTTTAGAGACAGAGATAGATAGATATAGATGGGACATAGATATATCTGTAGATAGAGGAGATAGAGATATAGAGATATAGAGAGACAGAGAGACAGAGATAGATAGAGAGAAAGGGAATATAGAGATACAGGAATATAGAGATCCAGGGATATAGAGATCCAGGGATATAGAGATACAGATATAGAGATCCAGGGATATAGAGATACAGATATAGAGATCCAGGGATATAGAGATACAGATATAGAGATATAGAGATACAGGGATATAGAGATACAGGGATATAGAGATACAGGGATATAGAGATAAAGGGATATAGAGATACAGATGTAGAGATGCAGGGATAGATAGAGATACAGGGATAGATAAAGATACAGGGATAGATAGAGATACAGGGATAGATAGAGATACAGGGATAGATAGAGATACAGGGATAGATAGAGATGCAGGGATATAGAGATACAGGGATATAGAGATACAGGGATATAGAGATACAGGGATATAGAGATACAGGGATATAGAGATACAGGGATATTGACAGAGCCAAAGATAGAGAAACAGAGATATAGATATAGAGATACAGATAGAGAGACAGTATAGACAGAGACAGACGTAGATAGAGACAAAGATATAGATAGAGACATAGACAGAGATATAGAGAGGGAGAGATCTAGATACAGATATATAGATGGAGGGACGGCGATATACCTGTTGATAGAGGACAGAGACATAAACAGAGACATAGATATAGAGAGGTAGACATATACTGTAGATAGATCCGAGTCGTCTGTGCCACCTCTGGATAACCTTGTGAACTGAGTGTGAAAGGTTTTTGTTTTAAAACATGGTGGTTGTAAATAAAAGCACGGCTGATGGTTATAAATCGTTCCCCCTCTCATTCTAGAAGCTACAGCGTTGGTTCAGGCGAGGTTTTCTCGCTGGCAGGTTAAGTTGAACTCTGACTCAGTTCAACGGTTTAACAAACTCAAGAGTTCCCACTAAAGTCTCTTCCTGAAATACGTCCTGGAGTTTCCCCACAGTCTCAACAAATACTCACGGATGTCGATGCGTTGCTCAAGGGGTAGCGGGTTGCTGGTTCGAGACACCAACTTCGACAAACAGGTGGCGGCAAGCAGCTGCGAATACGACGACTGTGAGAAGACAGGGAAAAGAGTTGTGTTTGCGTTTTACACCACGTTCATCGTGTCATCATGAACCGCATCAAACCTCAACTTTGAACTTTTAAAACCAGAAGGAGTTGTGTATTTTAAGCGCTCTGATGTACGAAGGATTACAATGGAAGTAAGGCTCGCCGGCATTGTGTATGTGTTCTGACTCGTGGTGAGTTTCTTAAAAGAATTGTGTGACATTTCAAAGTGAAAATAATAATAATACATTTAATTTATAACGCACTTTACATTTGGATCAAATCTCAAAGTGCTACAAAGTAAAAGCAGATAAAAGCATCAATAAAAAATAAAATAA
>VRLP01005098.1:0-40698 GCA_009660295.1 Lophius piscatorius | reverse complement strand
ATAGATAGATAGATAGATAGATAGATAGATAGATAGATAGATAGATAGATAGATAGATAGATAGATAGATAGATAGATAGATAGATAGATAGATAGATAGATACATACATACATACATACAGTGTTTACATGCATCAACTCATGTAATCGGAAACGCTTTCTGACATGCGCAGACCATCCACACCCCAGTTCATAAGGTGGCGTTAATGCTACGATGAGCTGGGTGTTGACCGCCAACAAGCGCCCAGAAGAAGAATACGTTTTAGTCACTTATACTGTTCAAAAACATTGAACTTCAGTTCTAAAGGTGAAATTTAAGACCTGCATATTCAAAATCGAACGCTTATCACACACACTTAGCCAGTTTCACCAGCCTGCATGAACAGATGACTCCAGAGGCCTGGTGTGACCCGTCGCCACTGAGAGTAAAGGTCATGGTGGTGGGTGCCAGGCTTTGCATCTTGATTACCCGCAACCTTCCCCCTCAGACTTCCTGTGAGGTCCAGCAGGTTCATTAGCTGTGGGAATAACTGCAGCGGAAGAGAGAGATGGAGGCAAGAGGTCTGAACCAACAAACGAAGCACCCAGAGTGCGAAATGGGAGAAAAAAAAAATGAGGGGAGGAAAGAAGGAAAAAGAGAGAAAAGATGAGTGCGGGTCTTATTATTTATGCAGTCAATAGGCCGAGGTCTTGTCTGCATCTCTAATTGTTTGATTTTATAGGCGGGACAGGCTCTTTAAACAAACAAGCTCTTATGGTAATGGCGGCACAACGGTGCCCTCCTGACAGCATCTGTAGGGTGGGTGGAATACAGGATTTTTTTTTTTTTTTCCTTCTTCATGGGGGGGGTGGGGTCTGAAGTTGAATATCATTTGGATAATTAAAAATGACAGAGGGAATTGTCCACACAGACATGCACAAAGACACAAACACAACCAGTCACTTTATCTTGACAGGTGGAGGGGCAAGAGGGGGCAGGGGAAAGGGGGGAGGTTAGTCCTGATTGCTGTCAATCAAGCAGTCCAGCGGGAGGACTACGGACGCAGGCGGATAGCCGTGAACTCTGACCCCGCACTTGCCGATGCGATGCTGATACGCGTGTGTGTGTGTGTGTGTGTGTGTGTGTGTGTGTGTCTGAGAGAGATGGAGAGGGAGAGAGCCGGAGAGGGAGAGAGCCAACAACCTTGAGAGACAGAATTAATTTCAACAGGCTCAGAGCCAGAGAGAGAGAAAGGGAGGGAGAGAGGAGAAAATGGGAAGAGGGTTATACAGAGGGATACAAGAATAGACATGGGAGAGACGCAATAAGTGGATGTTTTGTTTAAGAGATTACATAGGCTTAAGGAGGCCGTTCTTAATACAAAACTGTTGTCCTACAAGTACTTTACTTTTATCTCACACGTCTGTTTGGTTCTTAAAACCTTCAGTTAACATCGTAAAAAGTCCAAAGCTCTGATGGAGATCAGATAGACTGACTACTTTATAATAAAGTATACTCCCAGTCTTCATTCTCCTTAAATGATAAGACCAATAAGTAAACAATGTCATTCATAGATAAAAATTCACACGTCCCCTCAGCTCTTAGGAGATTACTAACCTTTTCAGCTCATTGTTCCGGTTCTGTCCATTGACTGTTTAAAAAGTTAGGAGCTTACCTGCTTCATATTATTATTAATAATGAAATAATAATAAGAATGAAAATATTTAAACCCAACAATTTACATATAAGTTAATTTAATCACTTTGTGTTATTGCAGAACTTTTCCTAGCCTGGATTTTTAAATATTTTCCTTCAAGTAACTGATTAATAATTAATACTCAAATGGATTAATAAAGTCATTGCAACAACATGCAGTCCTTGTTATCAAATACGTTGTTCAACAGCTTTTTTTTGTTTGTTGGGTAATTGTATTAAATTAATTACAAACAGGAAAACAGTGTCCAATGTTAATTTAGGTATTCTTTTAGGCAAAAATGGCAGAATTACAAAACAACCCACAAAGAACATTAGATGATGCACAGAGTAATGTTAGATTGGAGTTTGCTGTCTTTGGATGTATTGTACAATTAAACTGTTATTGCTTATTTGGACCTACTCCTGCTGCCTTTCCAAAATAGACTTGGGTTGGGCCGACCTTTCTACCAGTTTGGTTTTCGCTGTATAATTTTCTCTTTGTTGGGCATGCAAAGTGAAATAAATTTTCTTTCATTCCTCCCATCTGGTCTCTCTGTGGGTATCGCCTTCACTGACTCTAGTATGAAGCCCTGCATCCTCTGCTGTACAGAGTGGGCTTGCTTGGTAATTTCAACTTTGTTAATATTGAATTTGTTGCTGGTCTAGATTAGGCAAAATTCAACACTTGAGGCCTCAGGTCCCCTGCAATACATCTGCTAAGTGTGAAATGGTTTGGATAAACAGTTTTTGACTTATGTGAAGTCCAGTATAGGTGCACAGAGCATTTACATTTAAACCACGTGGAAATTGTGTGACATAAATTTAATTTAATTTTCAGTATGGACAGAGCTGTACTTGCAGCAACGTGTTGGGATATGGGACCATAATTACATTGAAAAAGTGAAACTAAATTCAAGAGTATTTTTATACTAGTCTAATGAAATAACATGGGTTACAGTGTCAACTTGTTTTCTTTATTTTATATATAAGCAAATGGCATAAAGACAGAAGTAGTAAGTTTACCTACAACCAGACAGTTGTCGAATGTTACGAGTTCACTCCCTACTGAGTTTAGGTATCCGCCATCACCTTTGGTAGGGAAGTCTGTTGAGTGACGACAACCGTCAACAAAACTCTTTTGAACACAGCGAGAATTTTAAAATGTTGTTTTTCATAGGGTTTGCATGTTTTTCTATGCACAATTATAGTAAGCAGCAGAATCGACCACTGAACAATAAAAAGGGAGTGAACTTGAAACTAGGCCAACTTTGTTGTCTCCGACAGCAAGGGTTTATCCCCAAAAAGCCCCCAATCCGCTGTGTTGTACAAGCATTCCCCCTGACTGAACTCCTCAAAATTAATTGTGAAGTTCTATCTGAAAATCAGTGCTTTTTGTTACAAAAAAAAAAAAGCTCCCTCTAGTGAGTTAAACCTGAACTATTGCAATTAAATATGATATATACAAAATAGATCTCCTCGAGTCAAATCAAATTCACCTAATCTGGACTTAATTGGACCAACAGTTAGAGGGATACATCCAAAAGCATGGTTTTTCATTAAAAAGCTCCCCATAGTGAGTAAAACATTACACATACAAGATAGAAGTTTGAATCATATGCACCAAATTTGGACTTATCTGGACTAACGAATGAGAAATTTTGGCCAAAAAACCTTTGGAGATAAGGTTCTCCATTGTTTTGGCTATATATTATCAACCCTTCTCAAAATCAATCCACTTCTACCTCATGCTAAGGTCTATGGAGGTACAAAATTTTCTCATGCAATTTGAAAACCCCGGCACCCATGACTAGTAGCGCACCAGTCTTGTGCTCTGATAGAGATAGAGAGAGAGAGAGGGAGAGAGAGGGCGAGCGCGCAAGAGAGGCACAGAGAGAGCGCGTGAGACGGAGTGCAAGATAGACAGAGAAGGAGAGCCTCAACTCCAGGTATGCTAAAATAAAGTTTCAAAGTTTTATTCCCATTATTTAACTCAAGTTCATCAAAGCACTAGATAGAGAGAGGAGGAGAGTCTGTGCTACAAACTTGTTGTTGACATTAGTTAATTCATTCATTAATTAAATCATTCATTTTCTGTAACCGCTCATGCTGGACATTCAATGAAGAAGATTTCCAGGTACAGTCTTTATTGTCATTAATTGCTGTCTGTTAACATGTTTTTATTTACTCTGCATGCATGTCTGATGAACAGGAGCAGCAAAGTGACCAGCTGGTGGTCATATTAGTTTATGGTCAATTTATATATGCTTATAATTGGATCCTTTTTAAATTTTAATATCAGTTGATAGGTTTAATTCATAACAACACATTCCATTTATTTTTATTGTTGACAGACAATTACACTCAGACAATAAAAATAATTATCATATTGATATGGATATTATTATTCTATAGTTTGGCTGATAATAATGATGATATTTTTTTTTTTACTGTTCGGATAATAACAGTAAAAAAGTATTATCAAAATGATAATAGATAGATGTTACATGTGAACACAACAATAACAGCTTTATTATAAATATTCTTATATTTAAATATTTTATAAGTCAAATTAAGTATTTCTGATTATATTATTTTATTGCTGTTAACCAAATTCCGCTTAGGGAACCAATTTGGTTAGGGACTGCCCTGACCATCCTTATCACCTTATTTTGTTCTAACAAGAGATTATTTACAGCACACAATTTATACTTTACGGCACGCCATTTATACTAAGTTTCTTAAAACCAAAACAATCAAGCAATATTTAAGATACCTTGCCACAGAGGTATTTCATTGAAGAGATTAACTTTTTGATAACTTTTTTCCAACTTATAAAAAAAATATTGAATTAAGTTATTAAACTGTCCAAGGCAATTGCAAAGAACGGTATTGTATCCCTGATGATCCATCCTGAAACTCGTGAGACGCCAGTCCTCCTGGTTTAGGCGGACTAGAAAATGTGTTATGTAGCTCAACGACCCAGACCGTCCTATTAAGCCTTGTCCAGCAGATCCGAAAGAACTTTCAACCTGATCCACAGAAAAGTTCTCAGGTTTGTGCTCAAGTCAACATCAGCACAAACGTCAGTAATTTATTTGGACAAGAATAAAAGTCTCAAACCAATTCCAAAACAAACATGGATTATGATAACAAACATGTTTATTTAAGAACAGGGCTCTTTTTTTCTGATTAACACTTTTTGTAATCCCTTTTTTTTCCTTGTCAGTGGAATTTTATATACTTCTGCAAAATTGTATCCAAAATAAAAAAATTATTAGAATGTTCTGAAAACGCTAATCAAATCCCAATCCCAGAAAGTGCATAAATAGTTGTTGGAGCCAAGGAAACAAACAAACAAATAAAAAATACAAAATAGTAAAAGGCCTTACAACAGTACTTGGCTGTTGGTTGTAGGAAGTTTTGTGGATTTTTTTCTTCTTAAGAATGGAACAATTTCAAGGTTATAATCAAAAAATGAAATTTGATGGACAAAACGCATGTATAAATGGGACCACTTCCTATATTATCCCCCTAGTACCGACCTGACTGTGTGTGTGTGTGTGTGGTTGTGTGTATGTGAGGTTACGACAGAGAATCAGAGAGATTGAGAGAGGGAGAAGTGAAAAAGCTAAAATGATAATTGGACAAACAACATTAATGAAAACATGATCAGATTATGCCTCCGCCTTTCTGTGGCTTTTTTCTATGTGTGTGCTTGTTATTGCGCGTGTGAACCATCCTTACTCTCCAGACACGGGACAGAGCGAATAGTCACCCCCTGCCAAATGAATCCGCTCACTCACACATGCATGCATGGACACACACATACACATAGACATACACAAACACACATCCCCACAGTATACACACATCCCCACAAACACACACACACACACACACACACACTCACATACACACACACACACAGAGTGAAAGCGGATTCTTTAGAATAATTTCATTATAAGGTTGTGAGAATGTGGATTAATGGTTTTACTGTCACAGAGATGACAGGGGATTATCTCTTTCCTTCTCTCTGTTTGTTTCTCTCTCTAAAATGCTTTTAGTTTGTCATTATCTCTCCATTTTCTTTCTCTTCTCCCTTCCTTTTCTCCTCTGATCCACTGTGGTAGCTTCTTGTCTATCTTTCAGTAGCTGATCCACCTCTGGTTCATGGAGTTATTTAGATCAGTCCCGTGCAGATTGAAAGTGAACGTTGTTTATGTTAAAAGGAGATTTTCAGACATTAAATGAAGGATTTAGATTCACAGCGTCCTTTTTTGCAGTTTGATGATTTTTTGATTTTTATTCAGTTTTGGAGGAGCCCCTCATAAATGTCCCCCTATGAAAAAATGATTCAAACTTCTGTTGCTGTGTTTCATGTTGTATTTTTCAGCCTCTAGATGTATTATTTAAAGAACTTTGTTTATTTTATGACAGGTATAGGTACATTTTGCATTTTTGTATTGTTTAACTCATATACTTATACTACAACTGAGGTGAATAGACAGTTATCTGTCTTTGTATCAACCCATAAGAGCCCAGACACATTTCTACATGAAAGGAAAACTGTATAAAATAAATCAAAGGCACCACATAGGACACTATGCTGTCTTTAGAATCAAAGATCCGTAACGTTATATATGTGTTATGGGATTATTTTTTTTTACATATTCATAAAAGATAAAGCAGTTCAGAGAATATTAAATATACTTGAAGAAGAAAAAAGGCTAAATGTACCATTTTGTTGTACAGATTTTGAGGTTATCATCCTTCTGGGTGTGGTTCTAAGTAAATTAGAGCACATTAAGTAACCTCAGCAGTCAGTAGCTTTATCCACAACATTTTAATAGAATTTGAAGTGAACATGTTTGTATAAGCTAAACTATATAAAGCCTTATGTCTCATGCACACCAAACGTGGCACAATTACATTCAAAGTCAATGTGAAGCTGCAACAAGATATGAAAAAAAGAAGTGCTTGGATTAACCAAATTCTCGCCAATTTGTCTTCCCCTCCGTGAATTAGTCTTCCAACCTTAACCCTCTAACCACCAGTGTGACCATTAACCCTACGCAGTTTTTACTTCAGTCTATTAATACATTTTTTTAAAGTAAAGAATAAACTGATAGTTCATAGAATAGAAGTTATCCTGCTTAACAATTATATAAAAAACATTGGCAATTGAAGCATTATTTAACTTGGTTTATTAAGGCTTAGGGTTAAGGTTAATGCTGAAATGGAGGGTTAAAACATTCAGACATTGCGTTGTTATCCAACTGTAAAGAGTAATTCCACTTGACTTTGCTGCCATTTTTCTCTGCTAGTTACCAGATTAGAGATGAAACAGCCAATCAGGATTCTGTGACTGGCTGGTTTTTTGGCACCTTTTATTTGTGCCAGGTTGAGTGAGCATGCACAGAACGACAATACTAAAAGTATCAGTAGAGAATATTTTAACAATAAAAGAATATTTTACTGTTAAAATAATTGCTAAAAAATCTGAATGAGGAACAGCGCGCTCAGGAATGATACACAGATGTAACTGTCAATGCTATGTTGCATTTTAATATCGTCTTATTCCTTTGCTTTTGTTCTCCCCTCATATGATTCTACATGTGTTGATTAACTGCATCTTCGGCCATGTTGTCTGGCGATGTTGTTTGGTGTCTAAAAACCCAAGCCCCACTGAGCATTCTTGTCGGTTGCAGACAGGGTGTGAAACACACGTGTCACGCTCACATTAACAAGTCTGCAGAGGTGTCTGTTTTTTAGAGTTTAATGAATACATTCATTAGTATGTGTGTGTGTGTGTGTGTGTGTGTGTGTGTGTGTGTGTGTGTGTGTGTGTGTGTGTATGTGTGTGTGTGTGTGTGTGTGTGAGAGAGAAAGAGATGGCTGGCATGTCTCAGTCACCTGGCTCTGTCACCCTCTATAATCACTACAATCCAACAGAGAAATCTGCTCTAATCAAACGGGAAACGCCTCCATGATTTTGGTTGGTATTTGCCCCCTCTCTTGCCCGCTCACTCTCTCACCCCATGCTCTCCGCTTGTCATTCTCTCATCCTTTCTTCCCATCTCTCCTCGAGCTGTATTCTCCCTCCCCATCTTTTTCTCTCATTTTGTCTTTAATTTTAACCATGTGGATATGGGTACGTGTGTGTGCGTGTATTTGTGTTTGTGTGTTTCAGTCAGGGCGACAACAGCAGCTGGTGAGGGCAGTCTCCAGAGAGATTGTGGGTAGGAAGGGGAAGGTTATGGCTTCACATCCATCAACAATCTGTTGCCTGGGAGTGAGTGTTTATGAATCTGTGTGTTTCTTTTACAGTTCGGTTTATGATTGATCAGGAGAGTCTGTTTCTCTTTTATACTGAGTGGCTTGGTTTCGGTTAGTTTCACTTGGAAGCAAAGAAAAAAAACTTTGATATATTGTAAAATAAAAGCTGGCTTCAGTCAAACTTTATAGTACTCGCTCTACAAAAACACAAAGAAATTAATTTTACAAGAAATATATAATATCCGACACAAGTAAGACCCTGAACCCCAGTTGACTCATTTGGCGCCACACAGGGCTGCTTTATTATGCGTTATGTTTATGCATTTGTAATGCCATTCATATTGTCTTTAATATTTTAGTTTTCCTTTTAGTTACCATTATTTTACAGGCAGGTAGGAAAGTACACTGCTCAAAACAAGTAAGGGAAAACTTAATCATGGCAGTATGACACCAAGCCAGTTAAACTTCAGGGAGATCAATATGTCCATTTAGGAAGCGGACGTGATTATGAATCAGTTTCAATTGTTTTGGTGAAAATTAAAATGACAACAGGTGTAATGAAGAGGCAAAAGCATGACAATCCCCACAAAGGGAATTGTTCTGCCGGTGGTGGCCAAAATCTATTTCTCTCCACTTATCATTCCTGACTGACTCTTCTCTAGTTTTGTGTTCTGCTGGTGTTCTTAAATGTATAGATAGATAGATAGATAGAAACTTTATTAATTCCCAAAAGGGGAAATTTAGTTGTTGCAGCAGCTCCATTATATATATATATATATTATATATTATTATTATTATTATATATATATATAATATTATTATTATATATATAATAATGTAATGTTGATATTATTATATATATATATTATATATATATATATGTATATACATATATACATGTGCATATATTCATACATATGTATGAATTTACATGTATATGCATATGCATAAACCTACATATACACATACATATACCCTCCTAAATTAAGAAATAGAAAATACACATTTAAGTTAAAATACAGAAATAAAGTGCAAGCAAATATAAAGAAAAAGGAAAGAGTCCGATCTCCAATGGCATATATAATATTAATGAAAATAGTCCAGTTAGAGATGAACAGTAGTAGTCCAGGTGCAGAAGTACAATTGTTGACCTGATTCAGATATGCAATAATTTTCTAGGTGCGACTATGAAGTAGTGCAATTACAGGAACAAACGTCTTGAAATACATGTCATGTGACATAAGGCGGTACCTGTAGTCCACTGACACTAGACAGGTAGTCCAGCTCCTTCGGGATGGATCATCCCTGTGTGTAGTTGCAAGACGGTTTGCTGTGTCTCGCATGGAGGAGATGCCAGGAGACAGGCTGTGGTGGGTCAGTTATGGTATGGGGAGACAGTGTGGGGTACCATGATAAGACCCTCTATCAGACCTTACACTGGTCCATTGGACACTGGGCTCCTCCTGCTCCATGACAGTGCCAGGCATCATGTCGTCCGAGTGTGTAGGCAGTTCCTGGAAGATGAAGGTATTGATGTGAGTGACTGGTCCTCATATTCCCCGAACCTGAATCCACCTGAGAACCTCTGAGACGTTATGTATTGCCGCATCAGACACCGTCACTACTGACCACAGACTGTCCAGGGGCCCTGATCTTGACCTTGGAGGATATCCCCCAGGGCACCGTCCTCCATCTCATCAGGAGCATACCCAGACGTTTTCAGGAGGTCCCTTTATACATATGGGGGTCAAACACACTCCTGGGTTACATTATGAGTTGTTGTGATCAAATTTCCTGGAGTTGGATCAGTCTGTGATTTCAGTTTTTCACTTTGATTTTTGGTGTAATTTAGAATCCAGCCCTGAATGATTTGATTTTCATTGATCGTTGACAAATTACGCATATTTTATCAATAAAGAGTTTCAACTTGAATTTTTCTTTTTTCGAGATCCGGACTTTGACTTAAGTGTTCCCTTAATATTTTCGAGCAGTGTATTTGGTGTGTCATATTCCTGGTGGAATGAGGAAGTACCTAAGAGTAAAGCAGGAAGTTTGGCACAGGAGAAGCATGACTTCATGGAGATGCAGTATAAGAATGAGTGAGGTAGCGAAGGCTGGGATAAGTTGTGTGAGAGGTTGGACACTGAGGAACTTGTACCGATTGGCGAGGCAAGTGGATCGAGATGGAAAGGATGTGCAGTATATAAGTGTGATTAAGTTAAGAGAGGGAAATGTATCAACATGTGAGGAGAGTTTGAAGGCAAAATGCAAGAACTGATGATTGAAGAAACAAGGGTGATATGCAGAGCTGTATCAACTACAGAAGTATTAAGCTGATAAACCACACAATGAAGTGCTGGGAAAGAGTAGTGGGTATAGGTTAAGAAACGAGGTGACTATTTTTGAGCAGTAGTGTGGCGTCATGACAAGAAAGAGCCCGACCGATGCAGTGTTTCCTTTGAGAGCGCTGATGGAGAAGTACAGAGAAGGTCAGAAGGAGTTGCTTTGTGTCTTTGCGGATTTAGAGAAAGCGTGCGACAGAGTGCTGAGGGAGGATTTATGGGATTACATGAGGAAGTCTGGAGTGTCAGAGAAGTATGTTAGAGTTGTACAGGATATGTATGAGAGCAGCATGACATCGGTGAAGTGTGCAATAGGACTCGCGTATGAGTTTAAAGTTTGAAGTTTGACGATCGTGCAACAAGGATTGTCTCTGAGCCCCTTCTTGCTATGGAGATGGACAGGCTGAATGATGAGGTCAGGGTCTCCGTGTACTATGATGTTTGTGGATGACGTTGTGATTTGTTGTGAGAGCAGGGACCAGCTGAAGGAAAACCTTCAGAGGTGGATGTGTGCGCTGGAGAGAAGAGGAATGAAGGTCAATTGCGGCAAGTCAGAAGACATTTGTGAATGAAAATGACGCAGGTGGAATGGTGAGGATGAAAGGAGGAGAGGTGAAGAAGGTGCAGGAGTTTAAATACTTGGGATCAACTGTCCAGATCAACGGGGAATGTGGAAAAGAGGTGAAGGCAGGGGGGTGGCAGTGGGGGGAGAAAAGGGTCAGGAGTTGTCTGTAACAGAACAGTGCTGCAGGAGTGAAGGGAAAGGTTTACAAGATGGTAGTGAGACCAGCTCTTCTTTATTGTGTAGATTTCTTGGTACTGACAAATAGACTCGGGTTAGGGGACAGACAGGATTAGAAAAGAGCAAATCAGATGGACACCCCATCCTAGAAATCTTGAAGATAAAGTAAGAGAGGCCAGATTGACATGGTCTGGACACATTAACATGAAGGATAGTGGATATAATGGAAAATTGTAATTGATAAAAGAACAGCTGCGATACTTAATTATCACATATAGGTTTGATTAAAAACCTAAAATAATTTAACCAATTTATATTGTACTCTGGACATTTATTTGAGCAGCTATATGAAAGAATTGAGAAAGGATTTGGTTTAACTTCATCTTACTCTCTGCTCTCACCTACCTCTTATTTTTCTACTAATACAACAAGAAACACCATGCAGTATAGATCCAGTGTGAGAAAAGCATAATTCAATGCAGAATACTTCCCTTCGCCCTAAGAAAGTATAGAACATAATAAATTATGTAATGTTTGCAAACTAATGAAGCAGTCTTCAAATAAAAACCTGATGCAAAGCGACTTTCTTTATATATTTTACGGGCAGAGTTAGCTGCATGTCGAACATAACCCCTCACTTGTCTGCTGTTGCTGCTGCAGGAGGCGTTTGTTTTCCACTCCAGTGCGTGCCTCAGCACTAAATCAACTGGTTAGACAGAGGAGCTAGAAGAGCGAGAGAGCTTCCATGCAGCTATTGTACCTGTGTTTCTTTGACTTTCTCAGATGTCAAGCCTTCTTGTTTACCTGTAATTTTGTTTTTGTTTGTGCATTAGAACATGCCGGTAAATGACCTTTAGGCTTCTCTGCATCCAGCTCCATTTTTAGAAGGAGAAACACACCTGGACAAATAAAGGGAACATCAGAACAGCAACAAGAAACTAAATTGAACCAGAGGAAGATTTATTTGATTTAATGGGTGTTTCTTGTCAAAGAAAGAGAGTAAACCTGAGCGGGTGAAGACAGAGAACAAGAGGGAAAGAAGCCTCTTAATCACATTGAGAAAAAATAGATTGTTTTCAATCTGGGAGCACTTTATCTTCAGTGAAATACACAGAGAAGTCATTAGTGCGAAAGAAGCAGAAAGAGCTGCTGTTTTCACTGCTGCTGGTTTATGGATTTATTCGGGAGCACAGCATGAAAGTATTTCTTCAATTGGAAATTATGTGGCTGAACGGGTGGAGGACAGAAGGTTAAGATAGACTTTGAGCTGGTCAAGTTTCCTGAAAGATAGTCAGGAATATCATAATTATTGCTTGTTCAAAATAATCTGAAGAGCCACTATTGTCTCATTGATGATAAACAGGAAAGTGGCAGTTGTAATAAGTTATGTTAAAAAATAAATATATAAATATATATATATATATATATATATGCATATATATGTATATATATACATTTCGGTGAGTGAAATATATAGTCATGGTCAGCTTAATTTAGCATAAACACTAGAAGCTGGGAGAAAACACTTCAAACTTAATACTGAAACGTTATAATTAGCACTCTCTCTCCTTTTTGTTTATATTCAAAAACCAACTGAGTCCCAGCTGGAACACCCTAAAAGAAAATAGGAACATACATATATATTGTTGTATATCCCATTTTTCAATTAAATTAAATGTTAATTCCCAAGAAAACAAGGTTTTCAAATCACGTAAATGCATTTATATGTTTGACATCTGCATTATTCATTTTTAGTACTTTACTTTCTAATTAATTTATTCAAAATCAAAAAATTATACCTGAGTTGAAAAATAAATATTAGGTTTATTGCCTTAAAACAATAATCTTTTTTAATTTGTGTGAATACAATTTTAGGTTTTAGCAGAAGGAAAAGATTTGGACTGATAGTGGAGGTGTAGCAATTTATAAGGTAGTCCAAAGTGTCATTGTTTCAGTGTTACCGGGCCACTGCTGTTCACAGAAGTTTCCTAAGCATTGTTTCAGGCGTCCTGGTACGGTGGTGATGACCAGTATGTCCTCTGTACAGACGCCTGAACAAGACAAACCAAACTCTTGCTCTAGAGAGGATTTATTGAGAAATTAGTTGAATGTAGCAAAAAGATGTTGGGGAAAAACTCTCTGCCTCAAAAATCAATGATGAAGAAGAAAATGTAAATGTTGTAGCTAGATAAATGTTTCTTGTTTTGACAGAGGGCTGATCAAACTTTTTAGAACAAGGTAAAGTGAGCGTTGATGAAATAAACTGGACTGTCAAGGGGATACGCCGCCTCTCACCCAATGTCAGCCAGGATAAGTTTGGACCAGCTTTTACCTTGAATAGGATAAAAGTGACCTAGGAGCAAATGGGGTCCAGTGTCTACACAAGGACCCTAGAACATATAGATTGCTTAGGCAGTCCGGTGTTCAAACCACCAACCTTCCTTCCTTAGGTGGGAGATCGCACTTCCTGCTGATCTACAGACTCCCAAAGATTCTACGAACAGTCAACAGCACTAATTTGCACAAAATAGGATTCACCAGCTTTGACACGATTGAAAATTTTTCTGGCAAATGTTTAAAAATTAAATCTATGGTTAAATCAAGAGACTGAAAGACTAATTTAATCCATTGTTAAACAAAGAGATGCAATGTTTGTTCAGCGAAAACCTGAATGTTAGGAAAATGATAAGACCTGATGCTAGCTTAGATAATTCCACATCTTTGTCTATAGGTCCATTGACCTTCCCTTGTCTCCCTGTGTGCTGTACAAATATTTAAAATAGATGTCATGTTCTGGACCTCCTCCAACCTAGGACTGTTTGTGGGTGTGTGTGTGTGCGCATGTGTGTTGTAGTTGCTGATTCGCTCACCACCCATTTTTGAAAAAACAAGTTGCAGCTTCTTTAGTCCTCACTCCCTCTCTCTTTTTCTTTCTTTTCCTTCATTCCCATCTTTCTTTCCCTCTTTCCTTCTTTTTTCCTCTCCATCAATTTCTCTCTCTCTCTCTCCAACAGCCAATAATAATAACACATGACGGCCGTCACACCAAATGAAGACAAATGCCATCCACTCCTTTAGAATCATAATCTCTCTCTCTCTCTCTCTCTCTCTCGGCCCCCTCTTTCTCCCTCTCTCCTTCACTATGGGCTCTCAATCCCTTGCCTGGCACTTGTCCGTCCCTCTGTCCTAACCACCCTTGTCTCTCTGCTCTCTATAGAGTATTTATATAAACCTCAAAATCTGATCTCATTCTTTTTACTGTTTATTATGAAAAAAAAAAATCACACATGAAATCATATAGAAATTAAAACATCGGGAGGGTCCCATAAACAATAATGTTTCATTATGAAAATAATTCATTATTATTTGTCCTTCCACTTTGAACCTTAAAATGTAATTCTACATCCTGTAATGTGTCAGTTTGATTTGACATCAGGACTTTTAAGAAAATAATTAAACATGTTTCAAAACATGCATTCTGCTTTATGTGTAGAACAGTATATGTCTGCTATTTTTCAGAATTGGATATAGATTTTATAATTATTTATCTGTTTAGTAGTCATGTAATTATTATTTTCATATTGGTTTTTATTTTTCAATGGTTTACTATTTATTTTCCAAAAAATAATACCACATTTTACATTTTATCGTACTTAGACTGACTATGGTAATGTAAGTTTTCTGTACTACCCACATGCTGTATTTTTGCTTCAAGACCATAGATAGCAGTGGTGAATTAAGAATTCAAATTATAAAAGATACTTTAAGTATTCAAAGTATAATAATATTAATATGTGTCTCTTTTCATCTCCAACATTAATACAACTCTGATATGTTGTGGATATGTACAACTATGTACAACATAGTGAAATTATCTCTCTGCATTTGACCCATCCCTGAGGGAGCAGTGGGCGGCCCCTTTTAAGCGCCCGGGATCTAGGGTTTCAGGGTTCTAGCGTTATAACTTGCGTTATTAGTTGAACAATAAAATAAACTATATTGACTTAGTCATTAAGTTTTATTTATTGACTATTTGACAATGGCTGCACTTAGTGATGACTTGTTGACTGCGTAAGAGCATTTGAAAGACTGCAGGTCTTGTTGGGTGTTCCTGGTCTGTAGTACCTACAAAAGAGGTCTATGGAAGGACAACTTGTTAATGGGCAAAGGGGTTACGGGTGCCCAGGGTTAACTGATACACATGGGGAGCAAAGGCTAGCCTGTGTTGTCCATCACACAGCAAAGTAAGAGTAGCAAAAATTGGGGGAAAAAATATTTAGTTTCTTAGGACCCACAGTGCTATAAAAAATATCTACCTTAACCTTAAGTGGTTCTACCTTCACAGTATATGGCTCTAATGTTATGGCTGATTGGTGTGAATTCAGTGGAAGGTGGAGTATGAACTTGTTGAGCTTAATGTTGAAGGTTACAAGAAATATTGTGATCAGAGTGGAACAAACCGATGCTGCTGGCGGGACAACACCTGTTACCAGCAACTTCCTGTTCCACCAGCAAATCAGCTTCTTTTTGTCTGTTTTGGCTGTGACACCCCTCAACTCATCTTCCGAACATCCAATAAAATTGTTACTTTCATGACTTATTATTTATTCATAAATTTATGTAAATTTTCTTGGGAGCTAAAAAGAACAACATATCTTTATTCATTTTACAAGCCTACTTTGTAGAACGATAAAAAAATAAAAACAATATACCTCTATTTAAATGTGTAAACAAACATAAAGCAGCATTCCAATAAGACCTTGTATGGAAAATGGTACTATTAGTAATAAAAATGGCCGCCTATGCAGACTAGATAAAGGGTGATATTTAAAAAAGCGCCATTATTCAGAAGAAGAACTGGGATTAGCAAACCATTTCATGAAACAGTTAAGAACTCTTGATTATTTGCTTCCATTTTGTAAATGATGAATCATAATTCCAGCGGCTTCCAGTCGTTTCCTCACTGCTAAACAAAGCTCTCTCTGCATGTGCCGCCATGATAAAAAACATTTCCATCACTACAAATTAACAAATACACGGCTGAATAGTAATGTTCACTCCATAACTGCAGGGATAATTGATTAAATGAGCATTGTAATTACATTTTCTCTTCCTAATATTGAAGATGTTATCACTATATTTTGTATCATTAAGGTAATCAGGAACTAAGACGACATTAAAGAGAATGAGTGAGGGTGTGATTAGCCAGAGAGCGTGGGACCCACTGAGTGTGTGTGTGCGTGTTTCAGTCTTTTTTTATTCTGGGGCCCTTAAGCACAAATGTGCTTCTTTGTTGAATAACTATGTGTGACTGAGAATGTGTGCAAGAATTTATAAGTTATAGCGTTTTAGTTATGTGCGTGTGTGTTTCTGTGTGTATTATGTCATATCCATTGACAAGAGTCCCCCTTGTGTTGAAATACAGTCATTAAACGATGAAGATCTTGTTGTATATGTCATAGTGTGTTAATGCTTTAGTGTGGGACAGCAGGATACAATTGGCCTAAATATGTGGGTCTTTGTACAGTTACAGTATAGTATAGTGGTCCAGTCAGATGTATGAATGAAGAAGTCAGCAGTCCTTCTGTTTTTAGAAGTATTTTCAAGATTCAAATTAACAATCTACTTAGAAAACAATAATTAATCTCAGCCAAGTCTTACAATTTTAGTGGAATAATGGAGTGTGTAATGGGTCTCATTGATTGTGTAGTATCAATTAAAAAAACATATAAAGTTATTTTACAAGTATATTTTATTTAAGAATGAATGCTTTATTTTATACATGCCTTACGTAACAAATACAAATAACCACATGACATATAAAACAGAACCGAAAAGAAATCATATGTCCTCAACCTAGAGTTATTTATTTACTGTGCTTCTGTCATTCAAAAAAAAAATTCTGAGTGAGATTTTACCAAACTAATATTTTAAATTAAGCACATTGGGATTATTCATTTAATAATTTTTGGGACAAAATATCCAAACCATTGGTCTGATTTTGTCCAAGTCCGATTGATATGAATTGTCTTGAGGAGATTTATCTTTTGCACATTTCCAATAGTTCAAATTTTACTCACTAGGGGAAGCTTTACTCAAGAACTGTTTGTCTGAATTAGTCCAAATTCGGTGCATATGTATTGACTCGAGGAGTTATATCTTGTGTATGAAATATTTTACTCTAATAGTTCATATTTTACTCCCTAGGGAAAGCTCTTTTATGAAAAATAATACATACAACTTCACATTTAATTTGAGGAGTACAATCAAAGAGATTGCTGGTACAGTGAAGTGGATTGGGGGCTTTTTAGGGACATAACCTTGCTGTCATGTATGATAGCATTGGCCTAGTTTGTTAAGGAGCAAACAGATGAAATGCATTTTAAAATTCATCGGTGTACGCTACAGTCATTGAAAAGTTGAAATAGTGCCTTTATTAATTAAGTGCCATCCTGTGTGCTGAAACTTCTAGAAACAAGCAGTCCTGGCGTATCTGGATTTCTGATGGCCAAGATGACATGGACGGTTTGTCTATTGCATTTTATGTGGACTTGGAGGCAAAATATTAAAAACTAGCAATGTTTTACTGAATGGCGTGTTAAATTGAAAGCTAGCAACGCTCTAGGCAATTAACTTTCTTTTTCTCCCTTGCTGTGCAGTTGCTCTGAAAAAAGGTGCCGAACTTGGGGAATTAACTCATAACTCTTTTTCAACTGTGGGAAAATCCTGATGACGGTTGACCAAAAACAACATATCAAAAATTAATCCGACCATCAGACAGTCGTCCGGGAGCTGGGGGACAAGGGTACTAGAGGAAACAGGCTTCATCAGGGAAACATGGAAGGTTGGATGAATATGCATTGCGGCTGGGAGCTTGAGACAAACAGCAAAGGGGTTAGTTAACAAAGGCTTTAATTTCAAACGGCCCAAGAAAACGGGGAGAGAGTTTCTTAGACTCTACATTCAAAGGATGGTCTTTGGAGCTGAGCTACCTCTTGGCCATGGGCGTACTAAGGAACTGGTGTGCGATGGCGATTTGCCGTATTTTGCATTCTGGTGGATGAGCGGAGGAGAGCGGTTTGCGCGTGTTTCCAGATTTTATGGCACCGCTGCATGTAGGCTTGCCCTGATTGGACAGCTCGCTCCTGTTCCTGTGTTGGAAACAGAGGTGGTTGATATCCAACAGCACAAAAAAGGTGACAAACCTGAAGCAGAGCCGTGCAGGGTGTTGTGGGCATACTCCAACCATGGCAACAGAATACTCAAAGAAAAGGGATTAGCCGACGATACACAGCGGAGAGTAGTTTCCATCTGTTGGTTGGCTCTCTCCGTTTGTCCATTAGTTTGGGGGTGGTATCCAGAAAAGAGACTGGCCGTGGCTCACAGGGCTGAACAGAAAGCCTTCCATACGTTGGAGTTTAACTGAGGGCCTCTTTCAGAAACAATATCAGAGGGCAAACCATGGACACGGAAAACAGGTTCAACTAAAATGTCACCTGCTTCTCTGGCTGAGGGCAATTTGGGAAGGGCAATGAAATGAGCAAACTTAGAAAAACGGTCAATGGTGGTTAGAAATGCAGTCTTTTGATCTGAAGGAGGTAGGCCAGTTACAAAGTCTAGAGAAATGGGGGAACAGGGATGACCAAGTAATTGGTAGTGGGGGGAGCAGGTTTTACTGGGTTTACTAGATGTCTTGTTCGGAGCAGAAAGAGGACAGAATCGTGTACAAACTGGCGGTTGAAGGATCGTTACCTGGGTCTTGTTGTTGAATATGTGCTTCTCTGACCCGGTGTTGAATGCTTCTCTGTACATACATACATATACACACATATATATATATATACATGCGTACATCTACATATACACATGCATATACCCTCCATCCAAAATTAAGAAATACACATACTCAAAAAAACACATTAGTTAAAATACAAGAATGAAGTGAATGCAAATATAAAGAAAAAGGAAAGAGTCCGATCTCCAATGGCATATATAATATAAATTTAAATAGTCCAGTTAGAAATGTGCAAAAGTTGTCCAGGTGCAGATAAGCAGTGGTGCAATTAGAGGAAAACACATGGTGTGTAGTCAGTTGATAATTATCAGATACACACAGTGAGGTAGCAGAGTTCTGGGTTTCAGTTGGTTGAGAAGTCCAGTCTCCAGTTGCAAAGGGAGGTGTTGATGCCCAGGTCACTGAGTTTGGTGATCAGTTTGGAGGGGATGACTGTGTTGAATGTGGAGCTGAAGTCGATGAACAGCATTCCCGTGTACGTGTTACAGTTGTTGAGGTGAGAGAGGGCACAATGTAATGCTGTGGAGATTGCATCCTCCGTACACCTGTAGGCAAATTAGAGGGGGTCTAGTGTGGTTGTCAGACAGGTTTTGAGGTGAGCCAAGAACAGCCTCTCAAAGCACTTAGTTATGATGGGCGTGAGTTCAACAGGGCGAAAGTTGTTCAGGCTCGCTGCAGTGGAGTGTTTAGGCACTGGCACAAATGAGGTAGTTGGTGGTCCATGCAACCAGGTGGCGTTCAACACCTGCATCTTCCAGCTTCCCTCTCGGGCGTGGAGGCAGGATCGTGTTGAAAGCAGTAGAGAAGTCAAAAAAACAATACCCTCCTAGTGTCCAGCGTTCTCCAGATCAGAGAGGGATCTGTGCAGTACGTAAATGACTTAATCATCCACTCCTATGCCTGGCTGATAGGCAAACTGGAGTGGGGGCTCACCACGGGTCGAAGGTGCTTGTGAAGAACCCTCTCCATTGTTTTCATCAGGTGGGATGTCAAGACCACAGGTCTGAGGTGGATTGCCTCCCCGGAGTAAGTGGTCTTTGGATCAAGTACCACACAGGAAGTCTTCCACAGTACCGTTACCCTTTCCAGACTGAGACTGAGGTTAAACAGATGCCGAGCTACCATAGATAGCTTGTCTGCACAATCTCTGAGCAGTGTGGATGATACTGTCTGGCCCTGCACCCTATTTTGGTCTAATCCCCCTGAATTCCCTCCTCAACTGCTCTGTTGTCATGGAGAGGGTGGGTGGGGTTAGCAGTGGGGGGTGGCTCCATTTGCGTGGTGTGGGGGAGGAGAGAGAGGCATTGGGGAAGTTAGATGGGGGTTGTAAGGCAGCAGCTGAGGTGTGAAGTTACAGAATAGGTCCTCACTGGGACAGACTAGCACATGGCTGTTCTGTGCTCTGGTGAGAGGGGGAGGGGGGGACATCAAAGCGATTTAAGAATGCATCTAATGTATTCGCCCAGTCCCGATCACCAGATTCCAGTACTGCTGCCCTTGCCATGTTCAGAGATTGCTTTCAGACCTCTCCAGGATGATAAGAACGATGAGGAGGCAGAGAACATGTTTTATATTTACTGAATACCTCGGTCAAGTGATGGTACACCTCCGGGACTAAGGATGGGTTAGAAGGTTCTGGCTTCGGACTGAGAAGCATAAGATGGGTTTACATGGATAGCCTAATTCCGATTAGATTCGTAAAAGACTTCTAATCGGATAAGGAAACGCTGCATGTAAACAGCCCTTTCCCAATAGAAAGAACCTTTCTTAGATTTCATTCCTTTGCAAGGAGGTAGTCAAAATCCTTTCGGAAAAACCGTCCGATAGCCAGACGCTGATGGTTAGATGGGGGAAAAGTCACTTCCTCGCACACCCTCTTTGTTATATTCTTCTTCTGGGCGTTTGTTAGCGGTCGGCACCGAGCTCACCGGAGCATTATCGCCAACTTATGAACGGGAATGTGGATCATCTGCGCATGTGTGAAAGCATTTCCGATTAGGTGAGTTGATGCATGCAAACACCGGGTTGGAAAAGATCACAAGTCATGTAAAGAGGCGACCGACATTGCAATTCGGAAAGTTCATTTGGAAAGGAGAAAAGTTTCCCATGTAAACCCACCAATAGTTAGCAGTTGAAAAGGGCAGAGTGCATACACTTGTTGTGGCAAATGGTGCTCCATGATATTATGTTATTATTGTTCCAATCAATAGGTGGGTTTACATGGACAGCCTAATTCCAATTAGATTCGGAAAAGAGTCTAATCGGAAAGTAAATGCTGCATGTAAACAGCCCTTTCCCAATAGAAAGAACCTTTCTTAGATTTCATTCCTTTGCAAGGAGGTAGTCAAAATCCTTTCGGAAAGCCTTTCCGATAGCCAGTCGCTGCATGTAAACGCTGTGTCTATTCCCATCTGAAGGGCTACCTGATGATCAATGAAGCTTTTTTTGCACCCAAAGTCAACAAGGGCTAACAGGGGTGATGACTGATTGCGCCAGCAGAGGGTGTTGTAACCTGGAGAGAGATTGACTCTCTGCTCGGCTCCCCTGTATCTCTCCTTTTATTGTTGAGCCGGAACTCAATCACCAGCTCCGCCACACTGCGGGATCCCTGCCGGAGGAAGAGGAGTCGTTTAGCGGCCTCCTTGCCACGGACTGGATGATAGAACACCTTCAACATCTCTTTTATGAAGCTAGGCCGGCGCGATCAGATACGTATGAGTGGGGCTGCTGCTCAGAAACGAGGGCGCACAGTGTCAAAGTGAAAAGAAGTTCAGGTTCCAAGATCTCCTTCATATTTTCCGGGGCAGAGACAAAAGGATCACGGCCCTTTGGTGAGGGGAGAGTGATTGGAGCTTGAGCTACTGGTGGCCTCTGGGAGGCTAACTGGTCTCTAATGCCCTTCAGGGCATCCATGATGCGCCTTGAGTTGCAAGGGCGGGGCGGAAATCGACCGCGTCTGCATGGTTTATATTGGCCAGATCGTATTGTTTAGGCAAATAAGGAACCCAAGTTGCAGACAACAGAGTGGGCAGCCTTTGACGTAATTATTTACAACAAATCTAATCGCTAGTGAAGGGGTCTGAGAGCGGAGCGGGACGGCGGCTTGAGAGTTCTGACACATACATACACACACTCTTCTCACTGAGGATAGGAGGAAGATGAGGGCCTAAAAACTAGATCACACAAATTATATGACATCAAAGCATCACATCGGTCTTATCCTGGCTTACTATCAGGCAAGCTTGTCCCAAATTTTATACAGATGCTTGTTCTTTTTGTAATTTTTCTCTATTCTACCTCTGGAACTTGTGTAATAATAAATATATTAGCACTTTATTGCCACTTTCTAACACCATAATACACTGTACAACATTGTGAAATGAGTTCTCTGTTTTGACCCTTCCCTGAGGAGCACTAGATAGTCCATGTGAGGAATCTGTGGAGTATATTGAGTTTCAGGTTGGTGCTCCACTCTACAATTCCTCCACCTCAAGAGTAATAGCCACCCCAACATCTTATACATAGAATTTTTATAAATTAGATTACTTAAAGAATTATTCCTTGTATATATGAAGGCTTGTTTATTTCCATTACAGCAAAGTTTTGAATGCTCAAATGATATCAGCTGCTTACACAAGATCTTCTTACAAGAAGCCTATATGGTTTTTAATATATGCACATCATAATGCCCTTTTTGACTCATTTAATTCTAATTAATCATAATTGTACTTTTAAGTGAGTACAAGTGAAACAGCTAATATAAACTCTCACCAGTAATGTCATCCGTTCAGACAAGACAGAAGAAAGACAGACACGCACATATTCACACGTGTGTGGGTGTTTTTGGAAGGATATCCTAAGGTTAAACTGCAGAGAAACAGCATCCATCTGGGGAGCATTTAACAGATTTATCAACACTTCTGTCCTTGAGTAATACAACATACTGTGTGTGTGTGTGTGTGTGTGTGTGTGTGTGTGTGTGTGTGTGTGTGTGTGTGTGCTTGTGTGTGTGTGTGTACGTGTGTTTCATTTCAACACGCCCATCCCATCTGAAATGAGGAAATCCCCACATATCATCTCTATGGCAACAGATTGAAAATCCATCAAATATTATGGTGACCACTAGACGGGAGACACATGACCTGTCAAAGTACAATATTACATAAAAGAATCAATGTGAAAGAGTCGAGCCTGACGGTTGATTTTTGACCTTGAAAAGAGCAGATGTCTTAGAAAACAAAAAGCAGTTTTATGATTAATTTATTTGCAGCTCGTTTGCTTACCAGTCATGAAACATAATTTCTGAAGACAATATAAACATATATTCAACTTGAACTTGATATTTTATACTTTGACTGAGCAGTTGATATATGTCACGCAACAAACTTGAGTGTAGATGATTTTGTCAATGCCAACACTGAACTGTCTGAGGCTCTGGGCTCAAAGATATAGTTCAAAAGGATCTTAAGTGAAGATTTTTAAACTTGTTTGTTTTTAAACTTGAAAAGAATTTATGAAAGTGTCAAATGTGTCATATATAGCCTAATGAAATACAGTTACAGTAAATAATAAACAAGCAGAATTATTCTGCTGTCATTGGGGCTGCTTTGCTTACAGGGCCACAGGAAACTGCCAGTGTATAGAGGCTAATATGGATTCCATCAATGCCTCGTCGTCTGTGATGAGGCAGACGCTTTTGCGTCATTAAACATTCCAAAATTGACATTAATCTTAAGAAGACCCAGAAGTCCACAAAAAATGTTCGCGGCCATGGGCGCTTCACTTGAATCCCATTGAAAATCCCTGGTGGGATTTGAAAAAGGAAGTTGCAGAATGTAAACTCAGGTATATTAAAGAAGTGGAGGATTTTGCCACGGGAATGGGCCAGGATTCCTTAGTAATGGTGCCAGATATGATGTTTCACATTTGCAACAGATCATAGCAGCAGACATGAGCTATACAAAGTACTGGTTGTCTTTGAGGACTTGAATACATTTGAGACTGCAGTAGTCTATAAAAGTAGTAGTTTATATTTCTTATATTTGAGGAAAGCTGGTAAAATGATCCCACTATGGACAGGACCCAAGAGCAAAGCTCTGGCTTAGGAAATGTTTTATGCTGGTTTATTGATTTACAGCTGACAAACAGAACTACTTAGAATCAAAGATCAGGACGAGTGAATGGGCTGGTTGGCAAGGAGGGCTGGCGTTGCTGGCAGCCCAGTACAACAGATCCCTGATGCACGAAGAGAATAAACAGACCAATAAAGATCTCAATTATCAATATGAAATACTAAATATACTGATCCCACAAGAAGTCTACCAGGAAGGTTGACAGACAACCTGGTGATGAATGGCGGTAGTAACAAGGGTTATATACTGCAGCGTTTGGTGATGAATTAAAAACAGGTGCGGTGAGGACAAACGCTCATCACCAGTTTTAGTCACAGCCAAAGACACACAGACTAAAGGGGAAGAGGGAGCAAAAGGTCAACCGGGAAAAGGTAAAGGTTACCCCACATGATGCCCGAGGATAACACAATAACAAAAAAAATGCAGAATTTTTTAGTTTTTGGCTGAATTCGACCTCTTAAGCACAAGGGGAATTTTATTTGAAATTATTATGCAAAATAAACTTAAAATAGCTCCACAAATATAAGGTGTATTTGCATAAAATTTGTGTCTATGGACAGGTAATCATAACCTTGCATTGTGCACAAAAAAAGAAAAGGGCAAAAACTAGTGGAAGACCGATGATGGGGCTTCAGCTGAGAAAGACCAAACTGAAGTGCTGCAGTGATCTATGTTGCATTGACAAAGCTGTGTTTGGAGTTGATTGAAGCTTCTCAGGTTACAGATGACATTGATCATAGCACGGTGAATGACGGGGGTCGCATGCCATCTCTTAACAAGTATTGGCTGCATCTCCCTGCTGGTCGGACATTTATTTTTGTGAACATCTTAAATTGCACATGTAAACAAACCTTATCGTTGTTAATAACTCTTAGAATGCTATTTTTTGAGCATTATGAGAGAAAATTCAACTCAACAGCAGCATTGGGAGTTCTTTTTTGGTTGGAGATTATTTCCTGTTTAATTCTATAGAAGCCAATATATTGGTCTCGAGGGTGAAATTTAATCTATTTAAACTTTTCTTATTCGATTTGGTTATAGCAAACAGCTAATCAGAAGCATGGATCTTTTTCAACCCCAATAAAATCTATAAGAGGAAATAGAGCACAGGCAGTTTGAGGTTCTGAGACTGAATGAGTTATTAGAGCTCATCTGAGTGTGAGTTCTTCTCTGTTTGGATGAACAAACCCGCAGTCATCTACATGTCTGTTAGAAACGTAGCACACTTACAGACCAAACTCAATTTCACTACTGTCCTTGCATAGGAGGAAAACATTGGAATGGTGCAGTTCAAAGAAAATAAGAGAGGAGAGTTTTGTCAGAAGGTAAGATGCAAGAAGAGGAGAGATTGATGTGTTTCTGTTTTCTCTCTCTACATCAGTCTTATCAGAGTGCATTACTCACACCAGAGACTCAACTGACAGAGAATGAGCCTGGAAACGGCATAAAAATGTTCAGGTTTTAAAGTTATGGAATGGTGATGTAATAGAAATAAAAAGACTCAAATGTCGAAAGGAATGGTTGATTTTCAGTTCACAATTGTTCAGATGATCCTCAAAGTACGATATCACATGTTGTGTCTGAACAAGCTTCTCACAGTCAGTCAAAGTATGGATGCAAAATATTCACTCTATCCAGAATTTGTTTGTCAGTCTTTAGAGAGGCTGTACGAGTCAAGTGGAACATTGATTGATATTTTCAGACGATACATCTGTTCACTTCACCAGCGATTTATGAATATTACTGCCTTTATATTGATATAAATGTCATTATATCTGCAGTGTACAGCTGTTACTCTACAATACACACAGCTACAGAGAACTAGGGACAGAGAAAGCTATGATCAGTACACACACACACCTCTTCAGAGACCTAAAGTGATATTGAGCTCTGAGCAATAACTGGAAGAGTAGAATTATTACTTCAGGGCTGTCACTCTGTGTGTGTGTGTGTGTGTGTGTGTGTGTGTGTGTGTGTTTGAGAGGGTGCATGTGTGTGTTGGTCACCTGTCCACTTGTCAATTGTTGCTTTTGATTAAAAACGAGGAGCAGCGACAGCTCATAGTTTCTGCAATATCCCACTGATGCGGTTATCTTTTTCTCTCTCCTGTTCTCTCTTGCCCTCTCTATAACTTCCTCCCACTGTCAGTGTTTTTTTCAGAAACAGATTTCCAACACGAGAATGGAACTCAGTAGAGTGCATATGTTCACCAGAGCCCAACAGCGGGCTTTAATTGGTTAAATGAAGAGGACAAATTTCAATATGTTCTATGACTGTATATGACAAAAAATGACTGCTGCTTCTTCTTCTTCTCCTTCTTCTAACTCACATCCCTTGTAGCCTTAATGTATGGTTAAAGTATTTTTAACTTTCAATTGTTTGAATTTGGATTTGTACCAAATTGCACACTCATAGTCCTGAACTCCTAAATATGCACAGATCCATGCTTTATTTTATTAGAAATGAAAGAAAATGTTTAAAATACCCAGATTTGCAATTTTTTTTGGACTAATCGTTTTTTGGCCAATACTTCCACCAAATACATATGGGAATACATCTGACAAACCAAACGACTAAAAAACCAACCTCATCAACCAACCATTCAACCATTCAACCACCCGACCAGTAATATGTTATGCTGTAAAGTTATTTTCCTGTATTTTTAAAGAACATGAAAAAATCCTTAATCCACCCAGTCATCCAGATTTGAATCTATATTTGCTGGGGACTAATTTAGATCAATTGTCCTACCAAATTAATGCCTGGATCCAGCTGACGGACCAACCAACCAACAGCCAACAAAAGATTCAACAACCAACAACTAGCAAGCCAACCAACCAACCAAAGAGCATAGATGAAAATCTGACCTCCTTTTTGGAATATAGATTGTTCAAATAGGCTTAATACAGTATGTATTCACCTGTTCTTCATTGGTGTAAGGAAAAGACAATACCAGTTTTTTGGTGTAACAACAGCACAAACTCAATTTTGTTTGCTATTCTTTCTTCTGTTTGTGATTGTGTTTGTAACTGATGATCAAACAGAAATGAAGTGGATGACTTCTGTGTCGAACTCACAGAGGAATGAATCTGATATAGCACCAACAGCCCAGCAGCCATGATAAATTATTGGTATTCTACATTTCTGTAAGCTATAGAGCTGTAAGATTTGTACATTGCACACATGTCACATGTTTTGTTTTTTTACAAGAATATATCCACAATATTTATAAGATTGCATTACGTTCCCCTTTATATAGGTTGATTTCTTCACCAATAATCTATTTTTAACTAGATCATCTCCTGCTAACCCAAACCATGTTTGGTTTTGTTGGGGGTTTTTTTGTCCAAACTTTGAGCATCATTGTTATAGTGCATCATAGACAGAAATTAAACGTAACATATTTACTTTCCAATATTAATATGTTACTGAAGACTTTCATTGTTCTGAGTCTTACTCTACAATCAATATATGTCACTGACATCAAGGTGTAGCTCAAATTTGTTCACATTACATGTCAGGTTCAGTCTAGTATGTTTGTTTAGAAAAGTTCCTTTTTATCTCCATTGAGTTGATCCAGATGGAGGAATGGTACAGATGCCTGGAGAGGAATTTTTTGTTCTTGGGAATTTCGTTACTGTGTTCTGACAAATATTATCTAGTACAAGAAAAAACAACGAAGCTCCATGGCTCAGTGTCAAAGCAAAAATAGGAATCATGAAATAGAGTAGTCCCGCAGCCTAGAGGATTTAAATCGGCTCTGTGCGGCCAGCCTCCCTCCCAGTAGCCATGCAAGGACGTAGGATGGCAGCACTAGCATCTAGCTTCAGAGCGCCCCATCCCTGCCCGGATCCAACCCCTTCACTGGGATTATGGACTGAGAGTGCGCCATCTATCCTCCCAGAGCCGCCCATGGCACGTTGAGTGGATTTCAGCGGGGGAACTGGACAGGCCCCATCAGAACGAGTGTTCCTTGCCCGGTCACATTTTCGTTGCAATGGTGTTCTGGTTCTGCTTAGGAACAATTCAAGTACAGAAGGAGAGGGAAAGAGCTTGCAGCACCTCACCCCAGCCAAATTGTACACACTGGACCTTAAATTGCTGGAAAACTACTGAATAAGTTCATGTTTTTTTGAGCATCTTTCCCAGGTCAGCTCAGTCATTTCATCACCTAATCGAACCAGAAGTCAGATGTGGCTATGTGGCTGCAAATTACCGGACAGATTTTATTTCAGCAATTACTTTTTCCATGAATCATTGTGAAAATATTTTTGCAATGGCATAGCACATTTTTTGTCTAGGGTTTTAAGGAGATTTATAAAGCCTTTATTTTGCTATACTATTTTACATTCCGCAATGTGAATTACAATGGTATATGTTATTTGTTTAATCTTCTTTAATTCTTGGAATATTTTTTGGCATTTGTTAATGTTCCTACAATCGATGGAAGCACTTTGGTGCTAGTCGGTCCCTTTCTTTCTTTTTTTAGCCAAGCACTATTCATACTCAGCAATGCGATTATTTTGCAAATTATTAAACAAATTGGTAGTGTTTACTTTAGGTACTGAGGTTGTATAATTGTTTACATTTAAATTATTTCTTTCTATGGTCATCTTAACTCTCTCTTTGTCTCTCTCTCTATGTCCATATCTCTTGCTCTTTCCAATATTGACATGCGTTGACCTTTCTGAACCCTCTGCTTCCCTCAGCTCTTCCTCTCCTCTCTGAGCCTCTCTTTTTCTCTCCTTGTACATTCCTGAGCTCTGTAAACCCCTCCCCCATTATCTGTCCTCTCTCTCCTTTACTTCTCTCCTTCTTTTATTGACATGTTGACCTGTGTGCATCTTCCTCTCCCTGCTTACCACATCCTCACATATCCCTCTTTCTTTCCGTCTACTCCTTCAATATGTTGCCATCTTCGAGGACTCTTCCTCCCTCACCCCTCCTCTCCCCCTCCTCCTACTGGCTATTGATTGGTCCATTTGATAGTTCTACCACCAATCAGCATGAAGTTGACCTTTTGGACTTGGCAATGATAGGAAGGCATTGAGTGTGTGTTTGTCTGTGTGAGAGTCAATTTTTTTGTTCTTCCTTAAAAAGCTGAATGAATATGTTTGTGAGTGTGTGTGTGTGTCTACGTGTGTGTGTCTACATGTGTGTGTTGACCTTTGTAAATAAAATGTCAGACTCGCCCTTGAAGTTGCTTGTCAGTGCATTCATTGCACAGGAAGCATTTTAGATCTCGAACAGGAAGTTCAAACTCCCTTTTAAATGGCAGCGGTACAAATCATGTGACATAATATACATGTCACTATGTAATTTACCTCAATTTTTGGTTAAACGTTGGTCTGACTTGTATGTAGCACAGGTCGGTGGTAAGTCTACTGGGCATTGCTGCCTACCACATCTCTTTCTATGGATAACCAGATCTCACTACTCTGTTCGGCCTATTTTGGGTCTTCAGGTGCGGAACACAAGCCATTGTGGTTTCGCTCTTTGAACCCCAGTACATCTCTAGGTAGAGAACCAATGGCAGGGAGAAACTCCCATCGAATGCCCGCAGTGTTGCTTCCTTCCCAGCTCCAGCCCTTTTTCCTCAGCCATTATCCAGAGGCTGCTCTTTCCCATCTCCCCAGACAGCTTGCCCTAAGTTCCAATGAATCCCTAACCTCCAACCTCCGCAGGATATGTGATTGCCCTCGACCCAGCTGGTGTGCACTCAGCAGCCAATACTTTGACTGTTTCTGATTGTGAGTCGCCTCCAGTCCCTCCTCCTCCTATGGGACAGTGAGCTCAACTCAGAGGACTGTCTCTTAGAAAAAGTAAGGAAGTGATGAAAATAATAACAGGCACATTCCGTGTTTGCAAGAGAGATTTTATTGTCCCTGTGTTGCTGAGTATTTATGGCTCCAGTTGTTCCAGTTGCTGTTAATGTGTTAACGGGGAATACAACGAGAATGAGTGAACTGTGAATTCAAAACCCGGAACAAAGCCAGCAAGACCTGTTTCTCATTAAATCGCTTTGCTTTATACACTGACCCAAAATATAATGTCCTGTATGACTAGAGCCGTGATGCTCAAATCAAAACAAAAGCAGGGATTTCTGCTTTCTCATTTCACCTCTGCCAAGGAGGTGATGCTTTCCCCTGGGTCTGTTTGTTGGTCTTCTTGCAGTCAGGATAACACTAAAAGCTGCTACATGGATTCTTTATGAAACATTGAGGCAGGGTTCGCAATAAGAGGGGGCAGACATTTCCCTCTATTACACATTAACTACCTAAAAGATCTGGGTGGAAAATTGCAGGAGAGACAATGCAATCACAAATTACATTTTGGAGTCAATATAATTAAAAGGTTGGATTGGGATCTGACCATAGTTAGACATGGCTATAATAGTGAAATTATTTAACTCAACTTACAAATTGCTATTTTCATGTGGTGGAAATGCAGGACATATGACGAGGAAGAAACCAGTTAATCTGGATACAGGGATGGATGCATAAAATCGTTGTTGTACATTGTACATATATACAAATGTTCTAACCCGACAGCACATATATTTATAGTTAGTGCCAAAATTGGTAGACAACATTTATTAAAAATACAAGCAAAAAAAACAAAAACAGATAAACAAAAACAAACTGCGATATTGTTTAAGTTCATTGTTTGCAAAATGAAGTTGTTAAAGTCGAGTCACTCCACCCCTCTCTCTCTGACATCTCATATCTCTATTTTTCAAAACAATATATATTGTGTGTACATGACATTTTTATGTATCACGTTTTAGTTGTTGAAAATGTATATATCCTCAAATCGTGTCCATTTTGAAACCCATGTTTTGATATTTTATAATTTTTTCCTTTGTTGTTAGTTTTTCCTATCCCTCATTGTTTCCCCCTTTCTCTCTCTATCCCTTTCTTCCCCTGTTGATCATTTATCTTTTCTCTATTCTATTTCAAACACTTTCTCCTCCCACTATGGCTTCCTCTTTGTTCCTTAATTTATTTATTTGTCGATTTCCTATATATCAGAACCCATTTCTATTTTGCAGTCCTTTTTACAATTCATTTGTTCTCCCTCTTGCTCTCTCCCTCTCTCTCTATGTCACTCTCTTTCTCAAACACACGCATGTGCACACACACACACACACACACACACACACAAACACATTTTCCCATTTGTCATTAAGAGGCAGGCAGCAAGACAGTAACATTTAAACCGGCCATTCCAAATGGTTAAAAGATGGCCTCATCTGTTTTGTGTGGGTGTACGTGTGTGTTGTTTGTGGGTGTAAGTGTATGTGAGGGCAATCGATGCAGTAATCTGCAGGAGGTGGGAGGCAGAAAGGGAGCAAAAGCGAGCCATTCAGCGGCCCTCACTAATCAATTGCAATTCTTTCTTTTACTGTATGAACGCCCAGATTTAGACATTGTGTGTTTGTGTGTGTGTGTGTGTGCTTCCCTACTCGAGATTTCCTTCAATCTGTGCACTTAGGCCCATGCATGTATGAGTGAATTCCGGCATGGAATATGTGTCCCGAAGGAGGCGCTGCAAGGGAGGTGTTGCTCTAATGTTAAATTAAACGTACTTTGAGACAGGTTTGATTATCATTGCTTAATACAGATGCTTTGGATTCCTGCAGACAGCAAACAGCAATCTTTCAGTCATATTCTGGTTAATAGAAAAAAACATTTCATTATGAAACAGGACAGGATGTAACACACATAGACTCAAACTCCAGACCTCCACCTCATTGCCACACTCATATAAAACACATCAATACAATCAGTTCACTCACACAGAGAATTAAATAAATAAATGTCCAATCAAAATTGCAATTACCTGTGGAATTTGTGAAGGATAAACAAATCTGTGCCTAGCTTTTTCCCCTTCCACTCTCTCAAGCCTCACACACGCACACACACACACAAACTCACACACACTGTCACAGAGAGCGGTGTTAGGGTTCTAGTTAGCATGCTGAAATGAATACAGTTAGATCCAAAGCAATTTCCTTTTATTTATCTTAGCAGCCGCGCATAAATAAAGGCAAGGGCATCCAGGCAATTAGCATAATTACTATGAGGCGGTCAAACCCTCTGTGATTTCATAAAGACACACACACAGTCTGCCGCCACAGGCTGTGTATTTGTATATATGTGGGTGTGTTTTAGAGAGCAAGAGGAGAGGATATAGAGACAATAACCTCGCACGTGTTTGCGTGTGTGTATGTGGGTGTGTTTTCTACCATGACTTTTGGTGTGTCCATCTTGTGGGTGCATATTTGTTGTATGTGTTCATGTGCAACCCTCTCACTCTCCTGCATGCATGTGTGTGTGTGCATGTATGTATGCGGGTGTGTGTGTCTGAGGTCTGAGTACTGTCCTTGGCTGTTTGCATAAAACACTACAAAACAACATGCATGTGCACACAAACATGGTGATATATACAAACATTTAGTCACATCGTCACACATAACTGCACACATATCCACACACAAGAAAAACAAAACATATATACTCACACATGGAGAGAGAGAGTGGGCGAGCGAGAGACCAATCTGGAGTCCCAGTGTGTCTGTACGTGCTATTAATATGCAAATACAAGTGAAAAACAACAAAGGAGATGAAATACAATATCAAACCTAACAGGCTGAGGTCAGTATGTTACGGGAGTCTACTAGTTTCATTGCTTCCACCAGTACACTGTGTCCATTTATTTAAATTACCCTGCTGTGTTTGCACTATACATATTATAAGGTTGGATTTTGTATCTTAGCTGCAATCTTTTTCATTGCAGTTTCACTTCAGGGTCTAGTTTCTTTGGGATTTTTGGCTATCTGTATCTGAAAGTAAATGTGTATTGATTGCTATGCAAAACTGGTGCAAAAACAAGACATGACAAATTAATTGTAATAATGTACATTTTCATTGGTACTTACCCTTGCAGGAATGCTCAAGTAGTCCATCTGAATTTACTATCCAGTCCAAGTGTGATTTTGGATATCGCCTAAAACTGTGTGCCCCATGTTGTGTAGGGTTATATTTACCGTGGGATTGGCTACTAACCATCTAGTCCCTGGTTATAACTCATCTTTCTTGGTACAAATTCAAACACGTTCTCCACGTACAAGTGTTGTACTCCACCAAGGTTGCCCCTAGTTTCAGATTATGTTCGATGTTTGATGGTCTTCCCTCACCTAAGATCATAAGCTCCAGGTAGTGAACAAAATAATTAAGTCAAAGATACAAGTGGCCTGAAAAGAGCTTCATTCGTAGGAGGGCTCCGCTCTGCCTTGGAGATAAGGTGTAGAGTTCAGAGTTGAACTGCTGCTCATTCCCATCAGAAAGAGCTAGTTGAGGGTACAAGGTATCTGATGGGGATGCCTCCAGGACGCCTCCCTTTGGAAGTTTTTCATATACTTCAAAATTGGAGGAAACCCGGGGTTCGAACCAGAATCCACTGGATGGACTATATCTCTCATCTGGCCTTGGAACGCCTTTGGATCAACCTGGATGGGCTTGGGAGGGACATCTTGAATGCCCTTCTTAGACTGCTGCCACTTTGACACCAACCTGGATAAACGGGAGAAAATGGATGGATGCCTGGATAGAGGATCTCACAGCACTTTTGAGGGGAGGACACTTTCTTGGTTTCATAGCTTAGAACTGCATCTGTTTTTTGCTGATGATTTGGTTCTGTTGGCTACATCAGCCTTCAGTTCTGACTAGAATTTTTTTTCAGCAGACTGGAAAAGGCTTGCATGAGAGTCAGCATCTCCAGAACTGAGGCTTTAGTTATCTGCTGCAAACTGCGGCATGATGCCTCTTGGTTAAGGAAAAGTCGCTGACCTACGTATCTTGGGGACTTGTTCACAAATGAGAAAATGGAGAATGAGATGGACAGGCGGTTGGAGGAGCATCAGCAGTAATGCTGGTGTTATGTCAGACTGTCATGGTAAAGAGAGAGCTGAACCATAAAACAAAGCTCTTGACTAACAGTCAATCTATGTTTCAAAACTCTTCCATTGTTATTAGCTCTGGTTAGTGGCAGAAAGAATGAAATCGGTAATACGAGGGGAGCAAATGAGCGTTCTCTCTGGGTTTGCCGGGTTTTCTCTTAGAAAGTCTTAGGGTGAGGAGTTAAGTCAAGCGGAAAGAGTTTGAAGTACAGCCAGTGCTCCTTCATATCAAAAGTGGGTTAGTTAGTTGGTTCAGGCATATGATTAGGATTCCTCCTGGGCTCTTTCTCTGGCTGTTGTCCAGGAGAGTTAACCTGGGAGGAGATTCAGGGGTGGACTTGGTACTTGCTGATGGGATTGCATATCTCATCTGGCCAGAGAATGCCTCAGGATCTGTACCTGAACGAGGGGCCTCTGGTGTCTGATGACCCCCCACTCAAACTCTGATAACTAGAAGGAGACGGATAGAAGTATGGATGGATGGATGTTAATTTTGTGTTAGCTGTTATTTTTAGATATTTTAACGTAATCAAAAAATGCTCTTCAAGGCTGTTACTCCTGCTGAAAATGCCTTTGAATTCATGCTATTGTTTTCAGAGTACTAAACTGACCGTTGAGCATCTTACAACCCTCCACTGACCTTTGGCGACCCAGCCAACCTTGTAAATAATCCCTACTATAAACTGAGTGCAAAAAGCAACAGCAGAAAACAATATCTGGTTTTAGCTGTGGTTGGAGTTGCTGCTCTGATAATCACAGGCCTGTTTAACCTCTGGGAAGCAACCTGGGATTTAACAAAGTAGTAAGCAAGGTTATGTTTGTTTACAGCACATCTATGTCTGTGTGTTTGTGTGTTTACATCAGTGTCATATCAGCATGATTCACACCACACACAAACACACATACTCGCTTCAACCTTTCAACTTGCATCTTCCAATTTTAATTAATCCATTTTAATCCCTTTGAAACGGGTAGATTTGCTTTCATTTACCTGGAGCTGCTTGTTGGTAAACCTGGACCTCATAACACAAGATGATAAAACAGTAAAAAGAAAAATATATATTGTGACTATCTCCATATCGCCACAGTTTTCCCTCTTGTATTGTTATTTTAAACAACCAAGAAGTAATCCATGTCCTACAGGTGCTTAACAGTTGTGTCACCAGTCTCCAACAAGGAGGAATCTTGAAAAATAATCAGACACAATTAATAATTAATAAAAGTTAATAACGGTCTGGAAGACACATTAGCATGACTTTAATGTTTTCCTGAAAACGCAGACCTCGTGTAGTGACCCTCAAAGTCTCCCAAAGGAGTCTTCTTCTGTGGACAGCGCATCATGTGTTTTTTTTATCAAACTGTCAGTTACAATTTACTGTACGTTCCTATTTTTTGATAAATTTTTTCAACAAAGTGGCACAATGAAACATTGAGGTATGAATGACATTTAAATTTCTTTAGTCTATTGTTCAGTAATGAGTCACAGCAAAATAACATTTATGGTAGATATATAACCCTACTTCCTATGGTACCACCATGATACCCAATATGGCAATACAAAAAGGGATATGAACAAACTAACTGTTGTGGATATATTTAAAAATTCAGTGTTTAAAATTAAGGGAAATATATTTGGAATATAATATTTATAACTTTGTTTTTAGTAACTGGCCGGAAATGTTTATTTTTTAAACAATAGTTTTGGACAAACACCCTTCAAATCTACAGAGGGAGCAAGTCCTCTCCCATGGAGGCAACCATGTTGCGCCGACACATTTGTACAATAGACTGAATGGAGAAACTGAACACTGGCTCGAGAGAGGAAATTTCACATTTATAGGTTGAAGTAGCATAAAGATGATAAAGAAATGTTTTGCCTTGAAAAATAAATAAATGTTTTGTGTTTTGACAAAGGGAGGATAGTACCTATTATTAAGCACAATAAAAAGCAATCGTGAGACTTCAACGTCAAGGAAAAATTACCAACCGTTTGGGTGTTAACTGGTGCCGTTTGCACGTTCCACCTTGGAAATTGGACTTGGTGATGTGACATGAATGATGTGACACTACTTGCGGCAGATTAACTTGGTAAGAGTCTCGGGAAGAGCTGGAGCTGCGCTCCTGTCCATGCCCAGACTTTGTGTCCTCCTGGGGCTCTGGATCGATCGTTCGTTCGTTGCACAAATATGGCATACCTTGCCCTCCAGGAGCCGCCATGACAACGCTAACACATAAAGGACCAAATAATAATAATATTGATTATGTTACATATAAAAGTTTACCTATTGTTTTTCAAATAAATTACTTAATATTATAAATATAATTATGAATGTATCACCACTTGATAGGCAACTCCATTGCATATTTTTGATACTTGAACGCCACAATATATTCTTAAATGGGATGGAGAGCTGATATGGAAAGTTTCAGTCTCGAACTTCAAAGCTCTATAGTATATTTTATACACCGCCCCAATAAGCTAAATCTCCATCTAGTGTCACAGCGGTTCTGAGAACACTTAATCATTAAAGAAACCAATTAATATTCTTAGTTATGTCTGGACAGGTTCCCCAAAACCTGATGTGTGGGACTCATCAGGGAATTATTCTATTTACATCGCCTGATTATACAATCAGACATAAACACACACAACATATCCTATTTTATACAAACCTTGATTGGTTAATGCGTCATCTGAGTATAACAGATGTGAAGGGTGACAATATGGAGAACAGCAATCAGTACTGCACCAGAAATCACATACACACACACACAGGATGAGTCAGGTTGTCTGTTAATGAGTACGACGGACATTGATGAGGCTCGCTGGCGATTAACATCTCATTAACATCTTGTTAGCTGGGAGGGCAAATTCAACGGACACAGACAGGATCACACAACCACATACATATACTATGTATCCATGTCTTGAATAATTTTAAGGACGCAGGCACGAGAGGTTAACGGCCAAACAGTACCAAATACAAACTTTTCTAGTTTGAAACAAGGCATAAATAATATTGATCAATAATTTATATTTTTATCTTCTATTAAAACATCAGTGTTCATAGTAGCTGATATAGGATCAGATGCACCAGATTGACCCATAATATTTCACTTTAAAATGTTTCCAGATGGAGATTTAGATCACACTAAGGGTCTGTGCCTACACTGCAGCGATGTCATGTCGTTCCATCCATTCACAAGCCTGTCTTTCAGTTGACATCACTAATATAAAATACATAGAATTTAAATTCAAAAAACAATGTTTTATTCCCTCATTTCGTTCTCCAAACACACCTTTCTCTCTTGTACTTATTTGTCCTCCATTTTACGTTTGTCTCTCTCAGACTCTAACAAACTGGCAGACAATTAATTTCATAACAGAGATACAATCATACTTATAGTTCCACATGGATATAGCACACACACAAACACTTAATGGGAGATCTAATGTATCAGCAGCAACAGTGGGGAACCACATGTAATTACCCTGCCTGACCTTAGATGTATTAATGCTTTTCTGTGTCTGTGTGTGTGTTTGTGTGTGTGTGTGTGTATGCATGTATTGTGCTCATGGAGTCGAGTGTTCTGCCATGATCTTCACATAACAACAGCATTAGACACACTCAGATCTGTGTGTATGTGTGCGTTGGCGTGTGTATGATTCGTTGCTGAAGTTGAGCGTTCCGCCGTGATCTTCACATAAATACGCCATTAGACACACCCCGGTGTGTGTGTGTGCGTGGGTGTATGTGTGGTTGGGGGTGGGGTTGCCTTCCAAATGTATTCCACTACAGATTACAGATTCATGTTCTAAAGAATATTTTGTAAAATATTCCCTTAGATTACTCAATGAAAGTAGCATTCTTAATACTTGGGATTACTATAACTTTGTCTTAAATTGTCTGTACTGATATCAAAAGTATAAAGAAAAAGCCTACCACCTAATCCAGTAGACCATTCGCTTCTTTTCTTATCACTTAACCATTGGCTAAATTGATTAAACATGACATTTATTTAAATATTTGCTTTAGAGGGGAAATGTTTTTAAAGAGTATTGATAGACAAAAGCAGTAAAATGTGGTTACATAAAACAAAAATAGTAAAATTTCATTATTCAGCTTTAGTTATCACTAACTTTTCTGCATTGTTTCAATTTATCCTCTTAAAATATAAACTACTACAATAGAGGTTTTCCTTACAGCTGCATTATTAATTAAAATATCCTAATATCAACTTAAAACCATTTACTGTATTCTTAACATTTTTTTCTAACAAGAACATCAATCATGACATCCCTCAAAGCAAAACTGATGAGCAACTACCAACTCGAACTGAGTGTGAAGATGGCACCGACACACGATGTAGGCAGAGCTGGTGCAAATAAAATATTTAATTCCACAATCAAAACCAACGGGCAGGGGTCAAAACCAGGTAAGCAGTCCAATGAAGCGAACAATTCTAAATACAAAAGGCAGAGGAAGAGCCAAAAAACAATCCAAGACCAGAACCAAGAAAATCTACGAGGAATGCAATAAGAAACAACTTACACAGTAAAATACACGCGAAATAGCTGGACAGTGTGACATCAATAACAACGGCAAACTGGCCCAGAGAACAGCGCAGCACAGACTAAAAACACTGAGGATAACGAGACAATAAGACACAGCTGGAGAGTGGGACGCAGGTGAACATGATTGACAATCACACATCAGGAGAATAGAATCACAGGACAGACACAGGAGGGAACAGAGCCAAAGTGAAAAACACAGTAACACACTAAGAAAGAATAAACAAATGAAAAACAATAAACAGATGAACACACTAAAAAGTCAAAACATAAAGGAAAACTGACAGGAAGTGTAAAGCTAATTATATAATTTACACAACATATTCAAAATAAAACAAGAACACAGACCCGGATTACAATAACCTTCACAATAACAGAATCAATACTGAATTAACACAGAGTAATGACATTAATGTGCTATATTATATGAGGCAAATGTCTCAGTGACACCCAACACAAGTTTCTTGTTTGTAAGTTCCGTCAACTGATAAATTGTTTGTGTTTACGGTACTCATGTATCAGTCTTTCAAAAGGCATCCACTCAATACAAGACGACACATTCACTGGATTAAATGTATTCATTTCAGCTATCCCTACTATCTATTACCGTTTCTTGTTCCATATTCAGCAGTTTATTGTTTAAGAAATTCAGAACAATATTTATTTTCTACCCCTACCATCAAGGGAACAAATGGTGAAAAGGCGTCCTTGTTCAAAGCCCCTTCTGATTGGAATATTCTACCTACAAATATGAGATCAAACACTTTATTTCGCTGCCTTTTGGATTTGGAATTGTTCGCTTCATTGGACTGCTTACCTGGTTTTGACCCCTGCCCTTTGGTTTTGATTGTGGAATTAAATATTTTATTTGCACCAGCTCTGCCTACATCGTGTGTCGGTGCCATCTTCACACTCAGTTTGAGTTGGTAGTTGCTCCTCAGTTTTGCTTTGAGGGATGTCATGATTGATGTTCTTGTTAGAAAAAAAATATTAATAATACAGTAAATGGTTTAAAGTTGATATTAGGATATTTTAATTAATAATGCAGCTGTAAAGAAAACCTCTCTTGTAGTAGTTTATATTCTAAGAGGATAAGTTGAAACAATGCAAAAAACTAGAAATTTAAATACAATTTGTCTTTTTTTTTTTTTTTCTAGGATAACTGTTTATGTTTTTGATTAATGTAACCAAATATATATTGTACACAAAAGATTTATGATCATGCAATATGTTTGTTTTGCAGGGCAGTGTTTGTTTGTGGCCTCTTTATGGTCATCTCTTGGTTGTTTTCATTATTGTACTCATGTTCACAATGCTTCTTTTGTTGGCTGTGGTAATTGCTGTATGTTGAATCGTTGTTTGGGTGTATTTGTTTTGTTTTTTTAGGACCTCATTGAAGACTAAATGATTAATCTCAAGGGGTTTATCCTATCGAATACATTTATACAAACAAAGTGCTGACAGGAATGCACATCACGTTAGAAAGATACCAAAAGCGTGTCAATAGGTCTCTGAAATCCTTTTTCATAGTGCTTCTCCAGTGTTCTCCTGTACATGGTGTCTCACCCTCATTTTGTTTTTTCATTGGTTTGAAGGAAAATACATTATCTAAAAATAAAATTGGGGGTATAAGTCATTATACCCCCAGTGAGGGAAATGAAGGTAGCTGGGCGTGTCCTTGAACGGCGTTACAAAGCTTCAGGTCTCACTGTCCACAAGCTAGCCTTTCGGGAACACCAAAAGGTTTACTCAAAGTCCCTTGGAGAGGCTCGGTCACTGTTCTACTCCAACATCATCAAAACCAGTCCTGGAAATTCTAAGCAGCTGTTTTCCACTATCAATCATCTTCTTAAACCAAAAACTCCCCCACTTACAGAAATTACAGAGGAGCACTGTAATAATTTCATGGCTTTCTTCAAATCAAAAATTGACTCAATCCGTTCTGTCCTTTCTGGCTCCTCCTCTCTACCTATCCAGTCTGCTTACTCACAGTTTGAGATCTCCCAGCCTCTAAAGTGTTTCCCAGAAATCTCACAGCAGGAGGTTGAGGTTATCATCAGGACCATGAAACCCTCCACCTGTGCCCGCGACCCCTTTCCTACAGCCCTAGTGAAAACTAACATCTCTTCCATCAGTCCCCTGATCACCGCTGTAATAAATCAATCCCTCCAGGCCGGCTTTGTTCCATCTGCCCTAAAAGCC
>VRLP01005097.1:0-40701 GCA_009660295.1 Lophius piscatorius | reverse complement strand
AATCCTGCATAAACTATTGTTACGCAGAAAGTCACACAATTGTTCGGCCATCACTTTCTTTAAGATTTTAAAGAGGAAGGGAAGGTTAGATATCGGCCTTTTTACTTTTTCATTTGCTAAAGCCTCCGGATCAAGTGTCGGCTTTTTAAGCAGTGGTTTTATTATGGCTATTTTAAAGGACTTTGGTACGTAGCCTGAATTTAAAGACAGATTGGTGATTAAGGGTAAACTTTCTTTAAGTAGACTATTTAGGATGGGGTCTAGGAGACAGGTTCTAGTTGGGATGGGGTCTAGGAGACAGGTTCTAGTTGGGATGTGGTCTAGGAGACAGGTTCTAGTTGAGATGGGGGGTCTTGTTTGGTCCAGAGGGTAAAACTACTAAACTGTCAGAACTGATTGATATGATGTGGTTGCTCTTGTGGCCTGTTTCATGGCGGTAGTATTGTGAAGAAGTAACACAATAATCATGAAGGACATTTAGTATGACTTTATACGCTCAGTCAAGTCAAGAAATGACATCAGTCCGGGTGAATTTAGCGGGAGAAGATGAGATTAAGTCACTCTACCTGTTGGATCCAAACATTACCTTCTGTTCCTAACATTAAGGAGGCTAATGGCTCTGGGGATGAACGAGTGTTTGGACCTGTTGATCTTGACTGAGGGGAATCTGAAGCGAGTACCAGAGGGAAGGGATCCAAACTCCTGATGAAGAGGGTGTGTGTGGTCAGACAAGATGGAATTGGCCTTCTTCACTACCTGCTGGACTTCTATGATTTTACTGCTTACATTCATTCGCTTACTTTCCAGTGCATTCTTGGATCTGATGTTCAGACTGCCAAACCAACGAATGCAAATGAATGGTGTTTCAACCCTTGACTGACCCGAAACAGCGGTCCAGGGTCTTATTATGTCTTGTCGGTCATGTGACGTACTGATAGAAGTTCCTCAAAGAAAGAAAGCCGAAGTACAGTTGTTAAAGTCACCAAGGATAATGATCAGGGCCTCAAGAGAAATAGACTGAAATTTCTGCGTCACATGCTGGACGGTCTCCGCTGCCTCGCTCTTATCTGGTTTTGGGTGAATGTAAACCACCAAAATAAATAATTGCAAGAACTCCCACGGCAAATAATGTCATAGTTGTGTTGGAAGTTAAATGTCTCTCTCCCTCTCTAAATAAAGTTGTTTAAAGTTAAATGTCTCTCTCTCTCGCTCTCTCTCTCTCTAAATACAGTTTTATTGAAAGTTTAATGTCCTTCTCTCTCTCTCTCTCTGTCTGTAAATGAAGTTGTGTTGAAAGTAACATATCTCTCTCTTACTATCTTTAAATAAAGTTGTGTTGAAAGTCAAATGTCTTTCAACACAATAGGCATAGACGGCCTCACCGTCACTCAGCCTGGGACATTTTAGCCTCCTTGATATGTTTAATGAAAGTCTGGTTCCTGGTTCTCTGCCAACGTCCTGCTGCCGGGTCGTCATCACCCTCCTACCCAAGAAGGGTAACCTGCAGGACATCAGGAACTGGCGTCCTGTGTCTCTCCTCTGCACGGACTACAAGATTCTGTCCAAAGCCTTGGCCAACAGGCTGAGGGAAGCTGTGGAGCAGGTCATCCATCGGGACCAGACGTACTGTGTGCCCGGCAGGTCCATGGCAGATAACATCTACTTCATTCAAGATGTTCTGGAGGTCTCCAGCTCATTGGGGGTAAACACTGGTCTGATTTCTCTGGACCAGGAAAAGACCTTTGACCGCGTTGAACACGACTTCCTCTGGAAGGTCATGGAGAGGTTTGGGTTCAGTGCAGGTTTCATGGCTAAGATCAGAGTTCTGTACAGCGGCGTTGAGAGTGTGCTGAAGGTTAATGGCGGTCTGTGTGCTCCTTTCAGAGTCCATAGAGGCGTCCGGCAGGGCTGTGCTCTGTCTGGTATGCTCTATGCACTCTCCTTAGAACCCCTCGTGCGGAAGATACGCAGCAGCATCCACGGGCTGATTTTACCTGGTTTTCATGAAAGCATTGTTTTATCTGCTTACGCTGATGATGTCATTGTTTTTATAAAAAAACAGAAATATGTGGACCTTTTAAACAACATCACAAACCGTTTTTATGCCTTATCAGCGGCGAGGGTGAAGTGGAGGAAGAGTGAAGCCCTGGCGGTTGGTGAATGGAGTGGCGGTCTCCCAGTTCTTCCCCAGAACTTGTCCTGGAAAAAAGATGGCCTAAAATACCTCGGCATCTTCCTGGGGAACGAGAGAACGGTCCAGAGGAACTGGGAGAACGTCACCCCAACAATAGAAGGTAAACTAGAGAGATGGAAATGGTTACTCCCTCAGATGTCCTACAGAGGTCCTGTGCTGGTGGTCAACAAACTGGTAGCCTCACTTCTCTGGCATCGACTGACTTGTTTGGACCCCCCCTCAGGCTTACTTGCGCAGATCCAAACAAAACTGGTAAATTTCTTCTGGGATGGTCTACACTGGGTTCCACAGGGTGTGTTGTTTTTATCCAGAGAGGGGGGGGGGGGACAGGGCCTCATCCACCTGGCCAGCAGAACAGCCACCTTCAGACTGCAGTGTGTGCAGAGGTTCCTGACGGCGCCGTCGGACCTAGTGTGGAGAGAGGGGGCCAGCTGTATTCTCAGACGTGTGAATAACCTGGGGTCGGATGCTGCTCTGTTTTTAACTGAGGCTAAAAGGTTAAAGTTAAATGGGTTGCCTCCGTTTTATCAGGGTGTTTTTAGATCCTGGGCTCTATTTCAGTGTAAAAAGTTCGGTCGAGGAGCTACAGAACCCAACCACAAAGACCCCTTCCCTGATGTCTACGTGGACCCGGTGTTTGGAGAGTTCTGTGGACCTCTTCTGACGGCACGCAACCCTCAGACACTGAGTCTGCACAACGCAGATAGGAGAACCTTTTAAATGAACTGTTTGAAGGTCCTGAACCGGACTGGATTGAACCGGACTGATGCAGACCATAGAGCATGTGGATGGCCAGACTGGGAGGAACCTCTGGGCCGGTCCCACAGTGGAGGGTTTTATACAAACCCACCATTAAGAAACGGACAGCAGACCTCCAGTGGAGGATCCTACATGATGCTATCGCATCCAATGCTTTTATTTCAGTCCTTAACCCTGCTGTCACAGACAAATGTCCTTTCTGTAGCCTTCATGAAACGGTGTTCCATGTTTTCACTGAGTGCAAGAGACTCTCAGAGTTCTTCTCAGTTTTAAATCGTGTTTTTAGCCTGTCTGGAGAGAAATTTGCTGAAAGCGGTTTTATCTTTGGTGCAGGTTACAATAAAACTGACAAAATAAAGTGGACGCTGCTGAACTTCCTGTCTGGAGAGGCTTAACTAGCCATATACATTAGCAGGAAGAAGAAGGTAGAAGGCAGAAAAGATCGGGAAGTCACGTCAGTGTGGCGGTGCAACATCCGCTCAGGACTCTGGGTTGAGTTCCGATTTTATAAACTCATGGGAGACTTGGAAACATTTAAAGAGAGGTGGTGCTACGGAGACGTCATTTGCAATGTCAGGGACGAGGAACTGCATTTTAAAAATGTTTTCATTGTTTGAGAATTGTTGTTTTTTGTTGGTTGTTTTTTGATTTGGGTTTGACTTTGATTTGATGTGATAAAGAAAATAAAGTGTTTTTAAAAAAAAATCTCTAAATAAAAGTTTAAGTGTTGAAAGTTAAATGTCTCTTTCACAATCTAAATAAAAATACTATTGAAAGATAAATGTCTCTCTCTCTCTATCTCTCTCTAATTATTTTGGGGAAAGTTAAATGTCTCCCTCTCCCTCTCTAAATAAATATTCTGTTGAAAGACAAATGTCTCTCTCCCTCTCTAAATAAATATGCTGTTGAAAGACAAATGTCTCTCTCCCTCTCTAAATAAAAGTTTTGTTGAAAGACAAATGTCTCTCTCTAAATAAATAAAAGTTGAGGTGAAGATAAATGTCTCTCTCTCTTTCTCTCTCTCTGAAGTTTTGTTGAAAGTTAAATGTCTCTCTTTCACAATCTAAATAAAAAGTCTGTTGGAAGACAAATCTCTCTCTCTCTCTCTCTCTCTCTCTCTCTATATATATAAAAAAGTTGTGTTGTAGAAAAAATGTCTCTCTCTTCCGCTGTCTCTAACTAAAGTCGTGTTGAAGGTCAAATAAATCGCTCTATTTCGCTGTCTCTAAATAAAGTTTTGTTGAAAGTAAAAAAGTAACTCTCTCTCTAAAGTTGTGTTGAAAGGTAAATGTCTCTCTCACGATCAAAATAAAAATTCTATTGAGAGACAAATGTCTTGTTCTCATTCTAAATAAAAGTTGTGTTGAAGATAAATGTATCTCTCTCTATCTCTCTCTAAAGTTGTGTTGAAAGTTATATGTCTCTCTCTCACAATCTAAATAAAAATTCTGTTGAAAGACAAATGTCTCTCTCATATATATATATATATATATATATATATATATATATATATAAATAAAAGTTGTGTTGAAGAAAGAATGTCTCTCTCTTCCGTTGTCTCTAAATAAAGTCGTGTTGAAGGTCAAATAAATCGCTCTATTTCGCTGTCTCTAAATATGTTGAAAGTAAAATAGTAACTCTCTCTCTAAAGTTTTTTTTGAAAGTTAAATGTCTCTCTCACAATCTAAATAAAAATTGTGTTGAAAGTTAAATGTCTCTCTCACGCAATCTAAATAAAAAGTCTGTTGAAAGACAGACTTTTTCTCAGTCTCTCTCTCTCTATCTCTTTCTAAAGCTGTGTTGAAAGTTAAATGTCTCTGTCTTCCGTTCTGTCTCTAAATAAAGTTATGTTGAAAGTAAAATAGTGTCTGAAATAGTGCCTCTCTCTCTCTCTATGGTTGTGTTGAAAGACAAATGTCTCCCTCTCTCTCTAACTAAAAGTTGTGTTGAAAGTCAAATAGTGTCTCTCTCTCTCTGAATAGTGATGAAAGTCAAATGTCTCTCTCTCTCTAAAGGAAGTTGTTTGAACCGACTCACTCACAGGACAAAAGGGGGCAACATTGGTTTCGATGATGTCATATCTGTGTGTAAATACCCCTACATTTTATCACATTAAATGTTTCATCACGTTGATAAATTATGTTTTTTTTTAACTGCAGCTCAAGTTTATCACCGTAGGAAAAACCAAGAAATTGAGGAAAAATGCTTTGATAAAATAAATTTATTTTTCAGAATCTCAATATTTAAAAGTGCAACATTTATATTATATCGACAAGTTGGATAATCTCAAAACTGACAACATAAATACGATAAAAGGCAACGGAAAAGCTCCGGTTCTTCACTCCTTCTCATGAAGGCATCTTAAAGAAAGAAAGAAAAAAAAAAACCTCTAGTTGGCAGTGATACTTTAAAACCTTTGTGTGCAAAACATTTGAATCACAATATTTACAGATTAACCCACAATACTACGTTTAAAGTAAATAAAACAACAAAAACCTGCGTACATGACAAACCGTAAATCTACTTCGGTAACAGAGAGAGATGATCGCACCATTACTGAGGCCGTATAAAGTATGCGCTAATCAAGTGGAGGACGTGGTGAGAATGGTGAGGGGTTGGAAATGAGATGATGTCATCATTTCTTTCACGACTAACATCTTTTCATTTCAACATATTGGTGCGGATGAATTCCCGTCAGTGGAGGCGACATGCAATGATTGGGTCTTAAAGTATGACATCATCGACTGGGCGCCCCCTTAGCAGACCAGTCAGAAAATGTGTAGCATGCCGGAATTTTTTTTCCACATTGATCCTGATCTGTTCTGAAGTTGACCGCGAGGATGTCAGAGTCGAAACAAATATGGCGGCAAGTACGCTCCGGAATGTTACCAGTGCAAAATGGACCAATGGAGAAAAGAGGCTCAATGAAATGTGGCAAAAATACTTCTGTCTGTTGTGGTATTCCTTCAGTGAAACAGGCGGAACAAAAGGAGTGTTGTTGGGGAGAACAGAGTGCCTCTGTAGTCATGATTGACCCCTCGTCATCATCAATGTCCCGTGACTCACCACGAATGAATGGTCTGGGTTCAACTAGTAACGTTAATGATAATTAATGATGCAGTGATCCACTGGTCGGACCGTAGGAATCTTGAAAAGGCAAAAACATTGTGTATTCTCAACCAGGCATTAGGGAACCCATAGGAAGCTCCTCGGTTGTGAAATTAAATCTGCCTTCTAGGTAAAAGGGGCGGAGCCTCCAGAAGGTGAAATGGTAAACATACAGAGCACCTACAAGTACCTGGTTGTCCCCAGAAGTCAGTGGGATCCAAAATGAAGACAGCGCCGAGAAGAACAGCTGAAGAGAGTAAGGCTTGCTTCAGGGGGGACTTTGGGTGGTACCCTCCTCATAATGCAGGGAGGGTACCCTTTACTCTACGAGCAAAGTAAAGATAGGGGTTGCTGCTTAGTGAGGAACATCCATGAAGACTTCAGGAAGATGTAACCCCAGGAATGTTGTGCCAAGAGAGAGTCTGAGACAGCAGGAGCTGGGTGATGAGGAAGAATTGTAAGCAAGACCAAGATCCTCCCACACCAACAACTGGAGGATTATCCCTGTATTTTCACAGTATTAACCACTGTTATGTTATTAACAGTGGTCGGGGTAGAGAACAAAAACATCTCAGTATGGATGAGACGTCCTTAAGTCCTGCTGGGAGGAAACACCAAAAGTGGTTGAGAGCGACGGAGGCGACATTCTGTGGGACTTTAAGTTCCAGTCAGGCCAGCAGATGACCAGACACTGTGGCGGATGACAAGGAGCACGAGATGTAATATCTTCTAGCTGACAGTACCACGAGGAAGAAGGAGCACGAGATGAAGTATCCGGGGTACAATGACCCTGACCCCCCCCTACCTGGAAGAATGTCTTCCACAGCTTCCAGGTACAACTTCTGACGTCTCTGCCCAGGAATAGACAAGACACCACTCCCACATGTCTGTGAGAAAACAAAGAAACTAAACCCGTCGGCTTTGCACCAAGATAGCAGATCAAATTCCAAAGTGTTTTCTTACTGATTGTGTCTTTGATGGCCTTCTCCAAAGGTCTGTGGCCAAAATGCTCAGATAGGGTCCACATGGAACTCATACTTTCAAGTGAAAATCAAAAATGATTTTCTAATAGGGCCAAACCTCCACCAACTCTATTCGGGGCTTCCTGATAAGACTTTCTAATCCTGTCTGCTAATCCTGTGGAATAGTGTGCACAAATCGAGTAATACTAAAAACGAGCACAGTCGAGGCTCTGTTAGAAGTTGCATTACGTGCACGGACAATGCAACAAATCGTAGTTTACAAAAGAAATTGCCTGATTCCCATATATTCATGATGTATCGTACTTCCTGCTGAGCACAAGTTCAACCAGACGGTCATTCCACAGGTCGTCCTGAGTCCTTCGGAAGTTGAATCGGGTCAAAGGTTATCAGATCAGACAAAATATATCGCGGCTCCGTGTGTCATATATAAAACGTTGTAGCTCAGGGAGTTGAGCAGCTGTCAGCTGCCCACCGCTCCTCAGGGATGGGTCAAATGCAAAAAAACAATTAAGTCGAAAAATAAAGTCTTCTTCTTCTTCTTCTTCTTCTCATCACCTCCAATAACAAAACCCCGGTAAGTATATAAGCACATTTCAGGGTTTCCAGGCAAACACGGGACGGAGTTTGAACAGAACTTTAAGTTATGTCATTGTTACGACGAACTCGACCAAACTTAACTGTTTGAGGGTTGTGGTTGATTCTGGAACTTGCGATTCTCCACCGTCATCCTTCTCTTCAACTAAACGGTGTCAAACCTGCAGCACAGTTTGTTGGAGGATCTCAGCCACATTAACAGACTTCTTTATTCTTGAAAAACACCAAAACAAAGTAAACCTTCATTGAATATATGATCAAACTAAGATCAATAACTTGCACGTATCGGGGATTTGTCACTTATCAAGCCGTGCCCTCTCACCCGTAATATTTTCATTCAAGAGGACCCAAAGCCGCCGACCCACGCACCAGTACCAGGAGTCCTTGCCGTGAAGATAAAAGTGTCCACAAGGAGACGCGTGAGAGCAGTGGAACGTACGCAGCGTGGATGTGAGCTCAGCGGCTGCAGTCGGTGGTTTGAAGCCGCTCAGATATTCCAACATGTTAGGAGAGCAAACCTGTGCAAAACGCAGCCACCTGAACCGACGGGACGCTGGAAAGTTCCCCTCCGCTGCTCACACGCTATTGGTCTTTGTATCTGGTGTGAAATCTCTCCAGCAAGGCCCTCAGGATGTTCCCTGGGATCCGCTGGTGCTGGTCTATCAGGGACTGGACGGCTCGCTGCACCTGCGGAGCAGAAAACGTAACCAGGGTCTCTAAATGCACCAACCAGTCTGATAATAAGGAGATTAATTAGTAACGCCGGAAGTAGTCAGGCTACTGGTTCTAATGTTGTGGCTGATTGGTGCATCGTTTATGGTACTCAACTATTGTGATGTTTCTGTGCATGTTTGTCGTTCATCTCAGTTCAAAGGAAGATATCAGTACTGTCCAGGAACTGTTGGCGTTGTGAGCTGCTGCATCGATCAGCCACAACATTAGGACCGGTAGGTGGTAGTAATGTTGTGGCTGACCGGTGCAGGTTTGGTGGTTGGCATTTCCTGTAGCGGTCGTTGCTGGAGGGCATCAGACATGCATATGCTTATTAGGACCACAGACATGAGCTTCCTACTTCAGAGCACATTGGGATTCGCCCAACAAAGGAACGCAGGTGCGAACAATCAGGCGGTTGAAGAAGGCGTCACGAATCTGACGAAGACGTTCTCGTAACAATCTTGTTGAGAAAAGAAGATATTGGTGAATGAGGCCCCTTGGCTTCCGCTGACTTACTTTGTCTGCCAGCTCTGCAGCAGATACGTTGGGGTCGTACGGGATGGGATCTCCAAGGAAGGTTCGAAACTTCACAGGAAACCCGCCGTACACTGGAGCCACCGGCAGACGGAACCGCTCGTACAACCAGCGGTAAAACCCTGGATGGACAGACGGAGAGAGGGCATCATACATGAGGAGATATGAAGTAGGGGTTGAGACTAGACGGATGAGCAGCTGTTATGACCCGTGTCAGGTAAACACGGGCCCTTCACTACCACACCGATTCCAGATATGGGCTGCCAGGAAGTAGTCAGACCCCTTCATTGTTGTCTTATTGTGTCATGGCGTGCCTTCATATCCTTTACTATCAGGTGAGTTCACCACAGGTAGACTCCGACGTAGAAACATTTCAGAGATGATCCAGAGAAGTGGGAGAAACCTGAGTTAATCGTCCAAGTGTCACAGCAAAGTGTCTGAATACTTGTATCAACGGGACATTTATGGTTTTTGTTTCACAGATTTTCCCAAAAAGTCTGAAATCCTACTTTTTCTCTGCTAAGGCTGCAAGAAAAATATATGGAGTGGTCTGAATACTTCCTGGACGGCCTGTATTAGTTTTAAAATTGATTGTGTGTGTGTGTGTGTGTGTGTGTGTGTGTGTGTGTGTGAAACATCCAGCAGTTTTCTGTTGTTGCTTCTACACTTACTGAGCGTTCCCAGAGATCGGAAGCCTTCTCGCACATTTTGAGTAAACATCGGAATCACTGGCTGGAAGAGCAAGAGAGAGCGAGAGAGAAAGAGATTGAGAGAAAGAGAGAGAAGGGGCAAAAGAAAAGTGTGAGAGAGAAAGAGCGAGAGAGCGAGACAAAGACCGAAAGAGTGAGTCGGAAAGAGCGAGAGAAAGGGGGAGAGAGCAAGAGGTGTGAGAGAACGAGAGAAAGAGAGAGAAAGGGCGAAAGAGAACAAGAGAAATAAAAAAAGAACGAAAGAGAAAACGAGAGAAAGAGAGAAGGAGAGAGAAAGGGCGAAAGAGAACGAGAGAAATAAAAAAAGAACGAGAGGAAGGTTACGAGAGAAAGAGAATGAACGAAGGAGAAAACGAGAGAAAGAGAGAAGGAGAGAGAGAATGAGATTTAGTTAAACGTTGTTTGTAATAATCTGCACATGTGGGAGGAAATATTAGGAGTGTGAAGATTTAAAACGCTGATGAAAACCCCTCAGATATTTAGACTGCCGGGGGATCTCCCATGATGCACTTAGCTTCTCTCTCTCACTCCCTCTTTATACAGTCCTGACATTATTGCACGTTACTGGATTATTGCATGTGGCTAACAGGACTTCTTCCCCCTAGTCAACAAAGACTCTGCTGTCTCTGGAAGATCATCTTCATTGAATGTCCAGTTTTAGCCGGTCACAGGAAATGAATGAATGAATGTCCAGGACAAGCAGAGGCAGAGACTCTCCTCCTCGCTCATCACAGCACCGGATGGAGCGAGGAGGAGAGTCTCTGCCTCTGAATTATGCAAATTGTTAGAATTTTCTCTCTCTCTCTCTCTCTCTCTCTCTCTGTGTCTCTCTGTCTCTCTCCCAAAACTGTGAGGAGAGCAGAACAACGCACCACTTGAGAGTCGATGGCGACCTGGGCGAAGCCTTTGCGTTTGCCCCAGAGAAGAGGGTAGGTCTCGTCACTGAACAGAGCCTCCCGGACGCCTCCGGGAGAAATCCCAAGCAGGTGACCGTTCCTCAGCGCGCGAACACATTCCTCCTGAGGGCCGTGGATCACGCTGAACACCTCCAGCAGCAGCTTGAACCCTGAGGGGACGAGAAGGGACGGGGTGGAGGAGGGAGGGGCAGGTTAACGGACAGAACATTTATAGAGTTATTGAGTTAATCTGCTGCATTCAGACGATGAAAAGTCATCAAAATCATCAAAGGAGCTCAGATGCGGTGATTCGCCATGGCAACCAGGGAGACCTTACCGTCGCCATACTTTGCGCTATTTGAGGAGGAAGTTTTAACGCCCTAATAAAAGTATATTTATCAATATTATATTTTAGTCAGGGTATGTTTATTTAGATGGGTGAATGTAAAAAAAATAAAATAAAAAAACAGAGATAATCCTGGATAAAACAGAATCACTGGAGGAATTTTATATTCAGTCTGAGAATGCTGTAGACCAGCTCTAGTCTGGAGAACATGAACTTCTAGAGTACATCAGGTCTGTAGACCAGCTCTAGTCTGGAGAACATGAACTTCTAGAGTACATCAGGTCTGTAGACCAGCTCTGGTCTGACGAACGTGAACTTCTAGGACTATAACAGGTCTGTAGACCAGCTCTTCCTGTGACGTAGGAGCGTCATTGGTTAATCTTTTCTGCTGGACTCAAACTTTAACCTTCTACTCTCTCAGGTATGTCTGCGTCCGTTCAGTCTCACCAGAGAGTCGGTCGTGTTCAGATAACAGAAGAGGATTCAAGAAGATGAAAGAAAAGTTTGTGTGTGTGTGTGTGTGTGTGTGTGTGTGTGTGTGTGTGTGTGTGTGTGTGTGTGTGTGTACCTGGGATCTTGAAGAGGAAGTGGTCTGCTACAGAGTGACACATGCGTCCCTTCTGGATGATGACGGTAGCCAGGAAGTAATAGTAGTCGATGGGAATGGCTCCGTGGTAGTACACTATCAGAGCTGGTCCCTGGTCAGGGATCTTCTCCATCCCATGGATCTCGTAGCCTGAGACACACGACACACCACGTCGGGCTGAAGCAGGCTGGAAAAAGATCACCTGACCTCCTCCGCAGCAAGAGCCGTAGGAGGTCATGTGATCAAGGTATCTATCTGTTGATTTCATTCTACTGGCACCAAAATGTTGAACTCATACCTTCAGTCAAATAATAAAAAAGATTAAGATAGATATTCGGTGTCCGTGTAACGATTCAAAACATTTTTGCTGTATATTATTATTATCTTTATGCCCTACCCCAGAAGTCATGTGACCATGTGACAAACGAAGGGTTGAGATAGAGATACAGCCTTCAAACATTTGACAAGTGTCACATTAAAAATGATAATAATGATTATAAAACTAGGCTGATCAAACATGGACAATAATCCACCCCTGTGCGGGTCCAGATCATAATCCTGACCTGGAGCGGGTCAGTATGTTCAAGTGAAATTAATAGAAGAGTGTAGAGATGTGGACCCGCAAGTGATATGTTGGTGATTTGTTCAAGTTCAAAGTTGCACTTGAACGCAACACCAATCTCCTACTGCAAGATCTTCCTGCTGAGATCAAAGTAATATCTATGTCCACCAGCAGATGGCGGTGGTCAGCAGTCAGGAGTATTAGTTCAGGAGGAGGTTTTACCGGAGTGTCTACCCGTTCACTGGTACTAAACTGATCCGACATGCATAAATGGAGACATGACAGATCTTCAGGATCTTCTCACCGTGCCATATGGCTCCATGGCCGTCCCACAGCGTGGCCAGAGTATTTCTGGCTCCATCCCACAGGTTGTTGCAGTACGCCTCCCTCAGCTGGTTCTTCCTCTGTCACAACCAAAACACCAAGGACGGTTAAAGTATGATCGGGGACTAATATTCATTCACCTTTGACCTTTCTGTCCAACCCCTGTGATCGCTGTCTGCTCATATTCCACTATACCCACTGAGATGGAATAAAGTCTCATCCGGAGGATCTATTGAACCTGAGCTTAGTTTGAAGGAAAAATGGTCTGATGACATCATTTTCATTAACCCTCGGTTTAAAATGACCCAAACATACAACAATCAGCCATTACAATAAAACCACCTTCCCAGGATTGTGTAGGTTCCCGTTTCGCCAACAAAACTTCTCTGTGATGTCACCGTGTGTTTTGACAACATTCTATCAGAATCGATTTACTCTAGATAAGACAGAAGGTCTCTGTCTTAGTTAGAACCGTCTCTCTTCTTTAGACCCATGTCCTGTCTCTTCTTTAGAAAAGTATCTCTTCACTAGACCCTTCTCTTCTCTCTCCCTTCTCTGGACTTTTCTCATGTCTCTTTTCCCAAACTTTGTCCCTCTCATCCGTCTATCTCTATTTCCTGTCGCTCCATTCTCCAGACCCGTCTCCCTCTTTCCTAAAATCGTCTCTTTTCCTTGCCCCATTTCCTGTCTCTCTCCTCCCTAGATCTGTCTTTAGTCTGTCACTACTAGACATACCTGCCTGGACAAAATGTCCTACTGTTTCCTAATATATCCCACCCACTCACATATAACCATAGTAACCAGGTAATATATCCCACCCACTCACATATAACCATAGTAACCAGGTAATATATCCCACCCACTGACAGATAACCATGGTAACCAGGTAATATATCCCAGAGCACTGACAGGTAACCAGGCTGATTGGTGTAATATATCCCACCCACTGACAGGTAACCAGGGTAACCAGATAATATATCCCACCGGCTAACAGGTGACCATGGCAACCACAGAATCAATGTTATTCTGAACTCATCTCTCAGTGGTTATAATGTTATGGCTGATTGGTGTACACATGGACAATGTCATACAGACGATATTGTTTTTTTACAGGTAGGGGACTTGGGTGAAGGACTAGGGTTATTTGTACATGTAGTAGGAGGGTTATATATTGTCTATAATGATAGTGTTGGCTATGATTATAAAAAAGGGAATGAACCCAATCGGGGAGCACCAAGCGTGTCCACTGGTTTGGACCACTGGTTCGGACCACTGGTTCGGACCACTGGTTCGGACCACTGGTTCGGACCACTGGATTTGGCCTCACATGCTTAGATCGGATTTCTTTCATCATCGATCCATGACAGGGAGTGTTTGGGAGTGGCGCTATGGGAACAGGGATCCTGGAAGTTAAATTAGGATCCACTGGTGGTGGATCAGCTTCTGCATACCTTGTAGACATGAAGAAAGAGGATGGAGAGGTAAAGGAGGATGACGATGAGGAAGGGCAGAATAAAGACGATGACCAGAGGGGTGAAGACCCACAGCAGGTACTCCAGGACGCTCAGGTAGTCCTCCAACTGACCGAGACCGGCCCAATCCTCGCAGACGTGAAACACACAGAGCTGTGAAGCAGAACAGACAGGAGGATGGTTAGTGCCCACACAGAACCTTCTACCAGAACCAATTCTACCTTTAAACTTCATTTCAGATGAACCAAAGATGTCGGACATAGAAGAGTGCGAGAATCGTGAGCCCAACCCCAACCGTTGTGGCGTGAGTGAACCGGAGTCCCACCCCTGATGAGAATCTATGCCAACCACACACACGGTCAGGGTTCGTACCAGGAAGGAGACGGTGTCCTCCGCCCCCATCAGACAGGACTGGTTCCCACCAGCCGACATCCTGCTCCGCTGTGGGACCCAGAAGCTGCGGGTCCACCAGGATGTGATGTCACGCGGCTTCGGGACAGCGGATCACAAATCCCGTAGGTCACCTGCTGTAAGGACAGGTGGGGTTACCTTTCACAAATTAAGACAAATTCAAACCTTTGTTAAGTAAGGCATGAAATCAAATTTAAGAAAAATCACGAAGGAACAGATAAAACAGTTGAGTCATGAAAACAGGCTCTGACCAATCAAAAAGGAGGGCAAGAACTCATAGTGGACACCGTGGATACCGTAGATGAAGTAAAGACAGACATCGGGTCTGGACCGCAAAAACCAGTGAGAAAAGATGTTTTTAATAGAGAACTCTGGTGGGGGAGGACATTCCAAACTGCCGCTGAGAAGACCCGGTCAGATCTACTTGAAGTTCAACTAGACCCAACTAGAAGCCGCCGGTCCAGAGACCTCAGGTCGAGATTTGGAACATCAGGATGCAGCAGGTCTGACAGACGAGTCAGAGAGAGTCCATTTAAGCGTTTGAAAATAGTCCCCTACCAAACTGGTAGCCAGAACATCGGTTTGTAGAACATCGATCCAATCCAATCAAGTGAAAGTCACAATACGATATATATCATTGTTTTTTAAGATACACCTTTATTTTGAAAGCACTACCGGCGCACGCCTGCGGCGAGGTAAAACATTCAGAGTTTAAAACATCCAAACCACTGATCACAGCCCCCGATCAGAACCATGTAAATACAACGTCATGAAACATAAATGTAGAGAGTTATGTGTCATCATTTAAAAGTAATCAGGGGTTCTAGATGTTAACTGATAAGAAAAAAAACAATCATTTGTATATAAAGATTAAAACTGTGTCACTTTACAGTCAAACAAAGTGTTTGTTCTTTCTGTTATTATTACCTTTCAGCATAAAATTGTCAAAACATGTCAAAGTAGCTTCAAAAACTTTTCTTCTAAAAGTAAGATGACCTATTATACGTATAGTATGTCTTCATTTTCAGTCCAATTTGGAATACCGGTATGTTGGAGCTGCTGCAAAGACAACATTTCCCCTTTTGGAGATTAATAAAGATTCTATCCATCCATATATCCATCTATATAATCATGCTGGTGTTATGAAAAGTGAATGAAAGTTATTATTCAGAAAAAGTTACCCCCCTCTTCATTTATGTTTGTAATTATTTTCCATGCGTTTTTCCTCCGGATGTTTCAGTGACAGTATGATTTTACTATATGCCTGTGAAAGTCGTTTTTTTTAAACTAAGAAAGAGTATTTTGGGGTTACCATTTCTCTGCTTCCCAATCAGTGAAGATTATCATCACAGCCCAAACCTCTCATATACACTTAAAAAAAGATTTGTGGTAAATTAGTGACTATATCCCCAAAAAGTAAGGGATATTATGGAACCGTCATCTCTGCCGGGTCTGCCACAGATCCATCGTGTTAGCGCCGTAACTCCAAAACGGTTTCACGGATCCTTTTTAAATTTGATATACATATACACCTTAGTGTGAGGAGTTACTAAATTGATATTGTGGTGAGGTCAGTTGTATATTTACGACAAGGGGGAGACCAATCTCCCAAAGTTTTGGAGCCGTAATTTCCCGCCTGTTTGAATCGTCTTATGGGTATCCGTCTCGTAAATATCATACTTTACTCTAGTAGTTCATATTTTAGTCACAAGGGGGACAGAACTCAAAAACTATTTCATGAATAATTCCTATTATGCTCACTAGGCTTCCAATTCTTTTTTTTCTTTTTTTTTTTTTACGAAAAAATACTGTGGACATATCTTCTTCTCCCTCTTCATAACTTTCTTCTTTTTTTATTCTTTATTTTTCTGACTCGGTTTCAAATAGTAAACTGTATTTAAAAAAAAAGGAGGAAATAACAACGGGGAAATTGCAGGGTCACAGCAGCAAGAGCATGTTACAGAATACAGAATAACATTCTGTACAATTCAATTAAATGAAATTAAATGTGCAGTTGTGGGTATGTGTGTGTGTGTGTGTATGTGTGTGTGTTACTAGCAGTGCTGGTTAAAAAGTCGGACTGCTGCAGGAAGGAAAGATTGCAGAGTCGTCAGAGAACTTCTGCAGGTGACACGTGGGTGAGTTGTAGGAGAAGTCTGCAGTGTAGAGCGTGAAGAGGAACGGAGCCAGGACCCTTCCCTGTGGGGCCCCTGTACTGCAGACAACCAAGTCCGACACACAGTCCCGAGTCCTCACATACGACGGTTGGTCAGGTAGTCCAGGATCCAGGATGCGAGGTGCTCATCCACTCCGGTCAGTTCCAGTCTGTCCCTCAGAAGCGCGGGCTGGATGGTGTTGAAAGCACCGGAGAAATCAAAGAACGTGATCCTCACGGTGCTTCCAGTGCTTCCAGGCATGTTAGACTGGCAGGCGAACTGAAGGGGGTCCATCGACAGGCTGACCAGCGGGCAGGCTGACTTGCAGTACGCACGCCACCGGAATGACACGATGCAAACCTTAGGTGTTATAAGGACCTGGCGATTTGCCTGTTTGTATATAGATATGTTGTTAAATGTATGGTGTGGCCATCATTAGCTCCTCAAAGACATATTCTTGTTTAAATTTATCTTTACCTCATTCAGATTAAGTGGATTGTTTACATGGAACTCTTAAATCCCACCATGAAGCCACTTGAATGGCCAACTTGATACGCAAACGCTGCCCCTAATTTTTACACGGCGAATGCAGAAAGGAACTTAGACTTGTTGTTATTAACGGTAACGACAATGATGGCAGATTTTTTTTTCACGTCCTGCTCTGAATTGATCATGCAAACCTGTTTCTAGCATCCATTTACGCACAAAACTGTTTTTATGAGAACGTTTTGCCCCCCCGTCAGTTGAACTACGTGACGTTATCGAGACCCATAATGCATCGTTGATGCCGACTTTAATGCCACAGTCTCTCCAGAACTGACAGAACCTCAAGCACACCTGATATCCCCCCCCCCTCAAGTCTGGCTTTAAGATCCTTTTCGGCTGAATCCAATTTAGTGGATCTCGGCATATCCCAGAATGATAAAGTTAAAGCCTACTCCTTTCACTCAGGTCACCATAATACCCCTTCCAAAAAAACAAAAACAATATACCTCATATAAATATGCTGCCTGTCCTAATCTCTCACCTCACCCCAGTGTCATGTTCTATGACACCATCCATTGATCACCCCAGAGTGTGCAGGTGAAGATTCAATACTCTTTACTCAGCAATGGCAATTTCATATTATTATTATTATTACAAATGAAAACATAGCTGTGAATTGAAGTGCTTCATAAAAGGCTCAGCTTTAGGTTAAAACCCAAACCAACTGAGGGTTTTGTGAAATTGAGAGAGAAGCTGGAAAGGTGTTTGAAAAAACGCTCTGTGTGACATTCTTGAGACGGTAAAGGAGGGGAATACAGAAGTTTAATACAATTTTTTAATAGTAATAATCATAATATTGACATATTGTCGGATCTGATAGCATTTATGAAAGCCAAATATATAAAGAAATTCTTGAAAGGTGAAAAGACAAAAATATCCCCAGTGAGGATCGAGGGTTAAAGCGATACGGTGTTTAAGAGCGACATTAACAGCACCAATCGGAACCGGTGGGGAAAAGTGAGCCGACGTTAATATGAAGAAGTCACGTGATAACCATTAACGGAACATGTGAAAAGATTCTCAGCTGTTAACAAGCGCCAGCAGGGATTACTTACCGTCGCATCTGGTCTTTTTAGCGGTGTATCCACCGACTACCGTCCGGTTTCGCGTTCCGGACGGCTTTAAAAGTTACACCATTGAGTGTTCGGGTGCTTGAAGCCACAGGAAACAAAAACAGAAATAGTAGTTCCGCTCAATGTCAGCTAAATCCGGTCTGTATTTGTGGAGACACGAGGTGGATACAGGCCGTAACGCCTTTCCTTAAAAATAAAAATCATTGAGCAGAAGTGTCATTTTTTTTTGGTATTGTTTTTTTTTGTGAGCGGAAGTGTCGGTATTGTTCTTCCTGTCAGCGGAGTGACGTAGCACGGAACCATTGTGGCGTGAAAACACGCTTGCTGAACTTGGTGCCCGTACTTCTGTTTACGTCAGAGGCGGTGTGTGAGTGTGAGGATGGTGGAGACGGGCGCGGTGACGTTGGTGGCGGACATCGTGCTCAGGAGGAGGAGACCTTCCTCTAAGGAAGAGGAGGTCGTCCAGTGTCTCTGCTCCAGAGCCTTCGTGCTGTGAGCCTGCTGCTGTCAAAGGATACATTTTGATGTCATGGTGACGTCACAGCGGCTAATCTTCCTCATGTCTGTCTGTGTCCTCTGTCCAGTGACCGAGAGCTGTACCGTTCTGATAACAGACTGATCTTTGACTTGCCAGACATCCTCCAAGGTATGATGCGTTTTTTACAGTGGGGTCCGGGACCACCATCGCTTCACCTTCAGCATCAGACAGGAAGTCGCTGTAGCTCCATTGGCCATGGTGCAATCTGCCCCCAAGCTATTCTAGTCACTGCAGTACTACTATCACTAATAGAAAACTACAGGAGCGAGACCAGAGGTAGGGAGACGGGTCTAGAGGAGAGAGAGACAGGAGATGGGGAGACGGGTGTGGAGGAGAGAGACAGGAGATGGGGAGACGGGTGTGGAGGAGAGAGACAGGAGATGAGGAGAGTTCTGAAGTTTTCTGTCAGATGAAGAACAACACTTCCTATCTAGAGGCTGCAGGTATGAAAATATGACTTGTGAATAATCGATCTCATAGGAGCAGATGATGATGATGATGAGGAGGAGGGCGAAGAAGAGGAGGAGCTAGAGCTGGATGAAGAAGCTCGGCTGATGGTCAGCATGGGTCTACCTCTGAACTTCATCAGCTCCTCTGAGCCGAGGAAAGCAGTGAGTCAGTTTATTACTTCCACAAAAGAGTTTATGTTTTCACCCGTGTTTGTTTGTTTGCTTGTTTGTTTCCCTGTTTGTTTGTTTGTTTGCCTGTATGTTTGCGAAAAAGAGTGCTGAAAAACTACAGGATGGATTTGCATGTAATTGTACCTGGATGTAGCTTTTAGCTTACCCCCAGATACGATTGAATTTTGGTGATGTTTGGCATTTTGCAGCATTTTATTTGAAATAAAACAAAATAATACGTTTGGTTGTTTTGTTTGGCGCAGTGGCGTCACAGTCTGGTGAGGCGCTCTCGTCAATCTGTGTCCACTATTGAGGCCTTTGTTCCTTTGTTGTTTTATACTGGAAATTTAACTTTAGCATTTAGCATTTAAGGTAAAATTAAAAGAACTATGGCGTTTTGGGCGGTGACTTCACCGTGTCGCGAAAGTGCTGTTCTAAGAAGACTTTTGTTTTTGGTGTCCATAGATGGATTTAAACCCGAGGACAAATCGTTTTAAAGTTCATCTAAACATTATCTTTAGGCTTTTGCAAAAACGTCGACAGCTGGGACAATTCCATTCGCCGTTATTGGAGTCAGTGAGCTGAGCAGAGACGCTGAAGTGGAAGACGCAGCAGACGAGCGCCTACAGATTACTTGAGAGATAGTCAGAAAGTTTGTCAGAGTTGTCGGTAGTTTTAGAGACTTTAGAGAATATTTCAGACGTTCATGGAGGAATAATCATCATATTTCCTTAAATAGAACCGTCTAATTTAATTATGATCACAATAATATCTGGCTACTGTCGTGCTCTGGAGTGCTGAAGATAGTAAAGAAAGCACCTCCTCCTGCTGATGGTTCTGGTTCTGCTCATATGACAGGGGAGGAGGTCCATCAGGAGGCCTGCACCGGAGGAAGAGGAGGAAGATGAAGAAGATGAAGAAGATCTGCAGGATCACATCAAAACAAATACAAGTAAGCATTGTTATTATTCTTTCATTTACTTATCACCTCCACCACCGATGAGCTGCAGGAGTTGAGGGGTGTGTTCCAGAAATCGGGTTTAACAAACTCTTGAGTTTATTCCTGAGCTCTGGATTGATCAATCCTGAGATTCCGTTCCTGAACTTTCTAAGATGACTGCTGCCGCTGTGACCCCCGACCTGCATAAACTTGATGGATGGCAAACAGGTTCAAAATCAGGGAATGCAAGAATAGAATAGAGTAGTAAAACTTTATCAATCCCCAAAAGGGGGAATTTAGTCGTCATCCACTCCAACGACTGGCTGGTAGGTGAACTGGAGTGGGTCCTGGTGGGAGCTCACCCGGGGTCAGAGGTGCTTGAGAAGAACCCTTAAACAGATGCTCATCTGGACCTGCGACCTGTCTTAGTCTAGCAGGTTCGATCTGTGTCTCAGTCCTCCCTTGACGTCAATCTATTACATGACAGATGATTGACAGCTCTGCTTCAGGCTGAGTCAGGAACAAACTCCGGCTTTTGTTGAAGAAAACCTGCCAGCGGGCAGGTTAGGTCCACTGGCGGGACCTAACCTGTTTAAATGATCCCGCTTTCTGGAACGGAAAACCCAAAGTTTCCCTAATCTCAGGTTTAACAAACCCAGAGTTTCTACTAAACCCAGTTTCTGGAATAACCCTGAGGTCATCAACCACGTTTGTTTGTTTGTTTGTTTGTTTGTTTGTTTGTTTTTTTGGCAGCGATATATCTGGACAAAAGTGTCAACATGTTCTGTTTAGGGGTGGGTTTAATTTTTAGACTTCAACTCTGGATCGATTCTTCTTCTCAATCGTTTTCTTATTTTTGTTCTCATTCTTTTGTTCCCGTCTTGTCCTTGTTCTTCCCGTTCTTTCTCTTCATCTTGTTTTCTCATTCTTCTCATTCTGTTTATTCTATCTTGTTCTTGTTCTTCTCACAGGTATTGTTCTTCCTCTTCTCATTCCTGTTTTCCTTCTAGTTCATGCCATTGTTTATGTTATTCCTCTTGTTTTTCTTTGTATCATTATTTGATTTTTGTTGTTTGTTCTGGTTTCTGACTGTCCCTCTGATTGTTGACGTAGATGATGATACGGACGTGTCTGGACCTCAGGAGAAAGGAGATGTCCAAGATGCCGGTTGGGAAACGTACTGGGGTAAGTAGGAGGACATGAAGACTTCTCCTGACAAGGAAATCATTCAGTTTGTATCAACCTAAAGCTAATTCACAGTCTTCATCAGATCTCAGAGTCTTCATCAGATCTCCTCATCCTCATCATATCTCACTAGCCTCATCAGATTTCACAGTCCCTATTAGATCTCACATCCCTCACTGGATCTCTATTCCTCATTAGATCTCTTGTCCTCATTACATCTATTGTCCTCATTAGATCTCTTGTCCTCCTCAGATCTCATAGTCCTCACTAGATCTCTTGTCCTCATCAGATCTCACAGTCCTCACTAGATCTCTTGTCCTCACTAGATCTCTTGTCCTCATCAGATCTCATACGCCTCACTAGATCTCTTGTCCTCATTAGATCTTGCAGTCCTCATAAGATATCTTGTCCTCATTGGATCTATTGTCCTCATCAGATCTCACAGTCCTCACTAGATCTCACACACCTAACTAGATCTCTTGTCCTCACTAGATCTCTTGTCCTCAACAGATCTCATGGTCCTCACTAGATCTCTTGTCCTCATCAGATCTCATAGTCCTCACTAGATCTTTTGTCCTCATCAGATCTCATAGTCCTCACTAGATCTCTTGTCCTCATCAGATCTCATAGTCCTCACTAGATCTCTTGTCCTCATCAGGTCTTACAGTCCTCACTAGATCTCACACTGCTCACTAGATCTCTTGTCCTCACTAGATCTCTTGTCCTCATTAGATCTCTTGTCCTCATCCAATCACATAGTCCTCACTAGATCACATAGTCCTCACTAGATCACATAGTCCTCACTAGATCTCTTGTCCTCATCAGATCTCATAGTCCACTGGTAGCCTTTACTCAGGCTGAACAGGTTCTTTGCTTCAGCAGCAGATGTCATGAGTGCTGATGGAGCCGGAGTTCTCCTGGTCCCTCTTCCAGTCGTTAACGACAGCATCTCCATCAGCATCATTATCATACTATTAGATTATTAATGTGATAAATGTGTTTTCACACCTCAGATGTTGAACCTCCTTTCTCTGCTTGTCCTGCAGCTCAACAGGGTGAAGGTCTGCTTTGGACCAGCTGGCTGGAGAAACACCCTGAGACTGGAGATCCAGGCGATGGGACTGCTCCCTGGGATCAACCCGACACAAAGGCCCTCTGGGACAAACATGCGTCAGAGACCTACTACTCCTACTGGGAGCAGTACTCTTACTGGGCGGCACAGGGCTGGACCAGCGAGGAGCTCACCTGTGATGCGAACGCTGGTGGAGCAGCAGCAGGAGCCGTGGACGGAGAGCCTCCTCCAGACGACGTAGATGTTCTGAATGCTCTCATTGGACAGAAGTGTACATTAGAAGAAGGTGGGGGGTCTTCCGCTGACCCACAGGAAGACCATCTGTGTGTCCGAGAGCATGGCGGCTCAGGTGGCCCCAATGATGGCGGGACTGATCGAAAGAGATCCGCCGCCTCGTCGCAGCAGAACACAGGTGAGCACACAGGTAAGAACGTGGTTCTGCTCCGTTTCTGAGTCGCGTTCAAAGTTTAACGCCCTCAGAAAGAAAACACACCCACCGACGCCATTATTCTTAAAGCCTGAGCCGCCACTACGTCCCAGGAGGTGAAATAACAACAACTGGACTTTTGCTTTTTAAGGCCTGAAGACTGTGTGAAGACAGTGAGAACCTAACCTCATCTCTAAGGAGAACAGGGCACCAATGGAGAAACTGCCCATCCTGGTGTTCTCTGCTGAAAATCAATCCAGCTGCACGGTGCTGGGCTGTGAGCTCAGGTCCACTAGAGCAGTGGTTCTCCACCCCCCATCACCACAGCGCCCGCACTGTCCCTTCCCTCCTCCGCGCTCTCCCTTCCCTCCTCCATCCCAGTGTGGATGAACACAGCGCTGTCCGCTGTCCGCTGTCCGCTGGGTGCTGAAAGCAAAAGCGGAGCAGATAGAAAGAAAGACCAACTGAGAAATTCACCTTGATTTCTTATTCTTCTCCCTTTCCTGGCTCTTTTCTGGCTCTACGTTCACACTCCTCTGATTGGAGAAATCAAAGATAGTGGAAAAACAAAAACTGAAGCGATGGTCAATAAGTGTGAGAGAAAATACAAATTTAATTTTGTAACTATTAATAGCTTAACAGCGTTCCGTATCCTTTTCTGACACTGGACAGCTCGAAGATCTGGCGGTTCCGGCCTCGAGGCCTTTGCTCCCTCTGGTGGTTGTACTGCTGTCAGGGTTTTAGGTGATCCACCTTGAGACAGTTCCTGCTGACCCAAGTCTTGAGCTGGAACACTTTTTCTGTGAAGCCATCGCTCCATTTTTCATCCAGCAGCTGCTGGCTAAAGCATCATCAGCGCCAAAACGCGAGTCTGTTTTTTTTTTAAACAAGGACACCAGCAAAACACAAAGCTACAGAAGAATCAGTTAGGAAGGTTGAGGGGAGAGAAACGGTCTGTGGCCACCACCTGCAGAACCAGAACCTTTTGGTGGTTGTCTTGCTGTTACCTCTCCTGTCCACCTGGTGGCGCTCTCACGAGAACTAAAGCAGCTGGACGTGATTTACAATCGCTTTCGCTTCCTAACTGGACAGAGTGATATTCCAGAAGTTTAACTTTCTCTGTGTTGGACTGATGATGACCATGATGATGATGATGATGATGATGATGATGATGATGATTCTGTGTTCCCTTGATTCCCTTAAAAGTGTATTTGTGATCTCCTCCGCTGTGACTCAGGCTCCCAGCAGGCTGCTGGAGGAGCTGACAGACAGTCCGGCTCAACTAATCAGATGTCGAACAGAGAAGATGAGGAGGAGGAGGATGAAGCCCCAGGAGGACGGTACACGAAACTCAAACGCAGGTCAGTTGGTACCGTTGGTACCGTTGTTTCATTGAAGGTGATTCCAAAGCGTGCTTTGTCGCACCACACCAGCAGATGATGATGTTTTTGGATCCTGTGTTCCTCTCTGTCTGCAGTCATGAGCTGGATGTGGAGGAGAACCCTCAGCTCACACCTGAAGAGGCCTGGAGGAAACTGGGACTCCGACACAACCCAGAACCTCTGTAAGTCTGACCCGGTCACCCTCTGGATCCTTGGCAGAAAGATCTGGCCGTCGGTACTGTATGAAAGCAGGTTTAACAAACTCAGAGTTTTGGTTCCAGGACATCTGATTTAAGGTTCCAACAACTCTGAGTTAGTTAACTCTGAGTTATCCCTTATGTTGTGTTTGGGTCCAAAGGACCCGGTACCAATTTTCTTAACAGAAGATAGGACTAAACAGATTTTTTTTCAACCCAAATCTCTGTTTCCTGAAGCTTTTTTTTAAATTTTATTCATAACTTTTAAAATCATTTTTCAAAAGATTCACACCCAGAACCATTTTAGACCCGTTCAGGACAATTTGACCCGAGAGTAAATATTCTCACAAAGTAATTGTGGAAACAGCGGTCATGATGAAGTTCCCACTAAAACAAGACATGGATGCAAACACATGTGCCACACGTGCAAACACACGGTACATGTGCACACACACATCACAGGTGAACACACATACACCCACATTCACACACACATGCACACATGTGCACGCACACGTGAACACACACATGAACTATCGTGTACACACACACACTCGTGCACACACATACACACATGTGCACACACATGAACCATCGTGTGCACACAGAGGCACTTGTTCACACACATACACACATGGTCACACAAAATTGAACACGCATGAACACACGCACACAAACACACATGTGCACACACATACACACGTGTGCACACACACATGGACACATATGTGCACACATACACGAACACACACACAAACACATGTGCACACACACATGTGCACACACACATGAACACACACACACAAACACACCTGTGCCCACACGTACACACCTGTGCACACACACAAAAACACACATGTGGACACCTATGCACACACACGTGAACACACACATCAACACACACACACAAACACACCTGTGCGCACACATACACACCTGTGCACACACACAAAAACACACATGTGGACACCTATGCACACACACGTGAACGAACACATGAACACACATGTGCACACACACATGAACACACACACATGTGAACACACACATGAACACACACACACAAACACACATGTGCACACTTATGCACACACACGTGAACGAACACATGAACACACATGTGCACACACATACACCAGCTTCCTCCCACGGTCATAAAACATGCAGTGGAGGTGAACGGGTGTCTCTAAATTACCTGCAGGTGTGAGTGACCGTTTGTCTCTATGTGTCGGTCCTGTGATGAACTGGTGAGCATCTGAGAGATCTAATGAATTCTGAACACCGTAGTGTCTACCGACGGATGTTTGTGTCCTCTCAGTGCTTTTTCTAGATCCACTTTTTATTGTTATGCAGATACCTCCTTCTTAGTCCTCCGCCATGATGGGATTTTTGTGCCGCAGGTTCGACAGTGTGCTGAGCTTCAAGTGCAGAGCTGTTCAGAAGCATCGGAGGTGGACTCCGAGAGCAGCGGGCAAACACATCCGGTTCTCTGAGACGGGTGGAGAGAACCCACAGCTACAGATCAGCTCCTCCCTCAACAAGGTGAGCTCCCCCTGCCCAGAGTTCAAACAGGGATGCTCACGCCCGAAAAAGATTATTTTATTTAAGATAACAGCGTTTCACTGCTGAGTCACGCCAAAATTACATCCGCAATGGTCAAACAATGAAGACTACAACTCCCATGCTGCCATCTGAAGAGACCTTCAGAAGCAGAGGAAACCAAACTAGTAACATCGCCACGACATCATCGGTCCTCACTGATCGAACACACCTGGTGACATCATCAGCAGTCCTCTGTGATCGATCTCACCTGGTGACATCATCAAACACCTTTGTGATTGATAGCACCTGGTGACATCATCACCGGTCTTCTTTTATCGATCTCACTTGGTGACATCATCAAACACCTTAGTGATCGATCTCACCTGGTGACATCATCACTGGTTCTCAGTGATCGATCTCACCTGGTGACATCAGCACCGGTCCTCTTTTATCGATCTAACCTGGTGACATCATCAAACACCTCGGTGGTCGATCCCACCTGGTGACATCATCATAGGTACTGTATTTGATAAACGCCGACATAGAAGAGGAGTTCAATCTTGGTTTCACAGGTCAAAAGATTCCTGGAGGAGAACCAGAGGGAGACAGCGATGACACATTGTGACCAGGAGATGGGAGGAGGAAGCCGAATACAACCTGAGGAGGAAAAGAGCAGGAGAGAAGTGGAGGTGGGAGTGGAGGAGCAGTGGAGGAGAAAGATCGATGGTGCTGAGAATGGAGGCGGAGACATCATTGGAGAAGATGGTTCTAATTCTGTCCAAAGTTTAGACATAGAGGTGAGGAGATCACCTGAACCCGGCACCTCCTTCAATTCTACTCCTGGGATTGTGGACAATGAGAGCAGGAGGGAAGAGGAGGAGGAGGAGGAGGAGGAGAGGTGTCATCCCCGTCGACCGATAGTGAATCTTGAAATACCTGACTTCCTACTGAGTGACGCCCCTGAAGGTAAAAATGGTACTTAGAGCGCCTGTCGCAAGATCCTGATGGTATGTGATGGTTTGATATTTTAATAGGAGGAACGTGTGTGTGTGTGTGTGTGCGTGGGTAGACTTGAGTGTGACAGATAAGAAGAAACCACAGAAGAAGAAGAACAGCAGGAGGAAGAGGAAACAGAACATCCCAGCAGAGATGGCTGCTGACCAGGATTTGGCTAAATACTGGGCACAACGCTACCGGCTCTTCTCTCGCTTCGATGAAGGGATACGGCTGGACCGAGGTGGGTGTGCTTCAACACAGGTCCAACAGATGGAACACTGACTCCCTGGTCCTGGTCCCTAACGCTCCAGTCCTGACCCTCATAACTAGAAACCCCAGTTCCGACTTGCTGATCCTAACTTCCAGGTTCAGAAGCCATGACCCTGACTCCCTAGTCCTGATCCCCTGATCCAAACTCTTCGGTCCTGAATCCCAGACCCTGATAATCTAATCTCGACACCCTGATCCTGATCCAGACTCACTAGTTCTGACTGGTTTTATTGTCTCTGTCTTTGGTCCCAAAGTGATGTCAGTGCTTTGGGGAAAAGAACGTTCCACGCATGTCCTTTAGATCTAGATGGACGCTTAGAGTTGGTTCTGACTGAACTGAGCCACGTGAAAGTAACCAGGAACCAGACTCTGTGGGTCTGAGATGACCTCACTAGATCCTGTTGATCCCCAGTGAAGCAGAACTCCTCCTAACGGGTCGCCAACTCTGCTGTCTTCCAGAGGGCTGGTTCTCGGTCACACCAGAGAAGATCGCTGAGCACATCGCTCTCAGGGTGGACCGCAGCTTCTCCGGCTCCCATCTGGTCATCGATGCCTTCTGCGGCGCCGGCGGAAACGCCATCCAGTTCGCCCTCACAGGGAAGAGAGGTGGGTGTTCCGCCAGGTCGGGGGGAATGAATCCTGACTTTCAAATATTCAAACGTAAACTCAATTACAGAAAAAACTCGATTGACATGATTTTGTAAGAAAAACCTTTTTTCCCTTGTTTTTACTGGAGCCCAGCAGTGACGTAGAACCGCCAGCAGGTGGCAGTAATGTGATGATAATAACAGTAATAATACATTTTTTGTCCAGAGCACTTTAAGTGACAGTGAATAAAGTTACAAAGTGCTCCACAGGATAAGAAGTAGTAATAAAAAAAGACACCAACAGTGACAGTAAAAAAAACAAACAAATATTTTTAACCCTTTAATGTCCTCACAAAGAAAAGAAACAAAATATGGAAAAATTCTTTGTTTGCATATGTTGCTTCTTTTCCCATGGTGTCCCCAAAGGTTCCATCCGAGGGCCCCTTACCTTTTTAGCATTTAAGCATGCCACGCCCCTAAGGTCATATCCATTTGACCTTATTCGCGACCCTTGACTGACATCATAATACTCATAAAGTCTGGAGTATGTTTAACATCTCGACAACAACTTCCTGCTAACAAACGTCGCTGTGTCTTCATGGCAGCGTGGTTAATCGGGAGATGCGATGTGAATTGATCTGAATTGAACTGGTTCCCTACCTGTACACACATGTACTACATAAGTTCTCTGCTGCTCCTCAGTTCTGGCCGTCGACATCAACCCGCTCCAGCTGGACTTGGCTCGGCACAACGCTGAGGTTTACGGCGTCGCCGATCAGATCGACTTCCTGCAAGGGGACTTCCTTCAACTGGCACCACGACTCCGGGGTGACGTGGTCTTCCTGTCACCTCCGTGGGGGGGGCCGGATTACCTAACTGCTGAAGTGTTCGATATCAAAACCATGATGGAGCCCGACGGATATCCTTTTGTTTCTGTGTGTTTTTTTTTTTTACCTTTGTTTGTTTGTCTGTTTGGTTGTTAGCGAGAATAAAGAAAAACTTGAAGACAGAGTTGCATGAACTTTTACCCATATGGAGGTTTGGGTGTATCCCAGAGATGTCAAGATTCCCCTGATGTTAAGTCATGACCTCACGACGTGACGTAATAATAACGTTTTCTTATCCACTGGGAGATAGGTGTGTCGTGATGTTTATGTACAAACTTATGCACTGTTATGAGGCTTTAAAAGCTCTTATTGTGGCGTAAGGGACTGTCATGAGGTATTATGTCCTGTTGTAAGGTATGGACTGATATGAGTTGTTATAAAGTGTTACGGTCTGTTATGAGCTATTATAAGGCTCTAGAAGCTCTTTAGTTGTGTTACAGACTGTTATGAGCTGTTATAAGGTGTTCTTGGGAGGTATGAGCTCTTATATGATGTTATAGACTGTTATGAGGTATTATGAGCTGTTTTAGGGTGGGTGTCTAGGGTGATATGACTTTAATAGGGTGTTACGACCTGTTATGAGGTATTTTGAGCTGTTATAGGTGTGTTATTTATTATTACATGAAGTTATGAACTGTTATGAGGTATCGTGAGCTGGTATAGGGTGCCATGGACTGTTTTTAGGTATTTTAGGTACATGTCCTCAGAGTGTACCTGTGTGACGAAGAGCATATCATCATGACTAACAGCCATATTACCTGGAAGCATTACGTCCAGTGTTTACATCACTTCCTGGTTTTCATCCTTAACAGTGAACACCTTTCAGATTTTCCAGATGGCCAAACTGATATCAGACAACATCGTGTACTTCCTGCCTCGCAACGCCGACATGGATCAGGTATACATGCACATGTGTGTGTGTGCGTGCAAGAGTGTGTGTGTGTGTCTGTGTGTGTCTGTGTGTGTGTGTGTGTGTTACGAGTGAAAAATAATTTATTCTGGAATAAGATACAAGCTGCTAGCGATCGAAGAAGCTAACAGAGCACATGCCACATGTGGACACCTGGACTGTTTGACTGTATGAACCTGGACTTTTTCACCATGTGAACCTGGACTGTTTCACTGTGTGAGTAGTTTTGGTGTGAATATGCCCACTAATATAGTAGGAGCATTGAAGTAACTTCAAGTAGAAAGACGTTTGAAGTTTGAGGCGGATTAGACCATGAACAATGACGCTATAGTAACTTTCTTTCAAGTAATAGTAGGGATGTTTTTGTGGCCTGTAACTTTACAACTTGGTAGCTTTGGTAAGCTTTGACATGACATCTTTGTGACATGTGACCTAATATCTTTGACATGATGACTTACATGTCAAAGACATCAAGTTACAGGTGACAGAAGAGGAGATATGATGTCTGGTGTTTTTGAGATGTAACTCAAAGTCTTTGACATGTGACATATCTTTATTTCTCTGATCAATGTAAATGTATGGCTTTGATGTCTTGAACATGTGATATGTTGACTTTCATGTTTCGACTTGTGACTGGATATTTTTGACATGTAACTCGGTGGCTTTAATGTCTCTGTGGCATGACTTTTTGGCTTTAACATCTTAGTGAGTTGATGTCTTTGATATCCCATGTCTCTATTGCATATTTGCATTAAGTGTTGCCACGGTTACAGATTGACAGTAATAAAAAAGACTGGAAGAAGGAACGCTGTAGGAAGATGATGAATGTCTTTCTGCTGAGGGTCTCATCATGTGACCCCCACCTCTCCACAGATAGCCTCTCTGGCCGGTGCAGGAGGGTCGGTGGAGGTGGAGCAGAACATCCTCAACAACAAACTGAAGACGGTGACGGCCTACTTTGGCAGCTTGATTAAGTCTGAATAACCTGAGTAGGATTTCTTCCGTCTCTGTTGGACCGTGACCTCTCAAAAGTCCAGGTCTTGATTTTAATGGAGAATGCCCTTATTTTTATTCAATAGAGCGACTAATAAATGTTTTTTTCACCATCCTCTGATCCTCATTCTTATAGAAACATTGCTGCATAACACAGTCTATGCTCAGGCCGGGTCCTGAAGGAGGTCCAGTGAGGAGGTCAGAGGAGGATTCTGTAGTAGAAGCTATATCCTCACGCAGACGCTTACAGGAGATCAGGGACCGTCTACAAAGAACAGGGACAGACTACACAAATCAGGGATTGTCTACAAAGATCGGAGACTGTCTGCCAAGATCAGGGACCATCTCAAAGATCTTGGACTTTCTACAGAAAGCAGGGAATGTATAAAAAGAGCAGGAACAATTTTAAAGAGTAGGGACCCTCTATATAGCAGGGACCATCTGCAAAGACCAAGGTAATTAAACAGACAGCAGGGACTGTCCACAAACGAGCTGGTGTCAGAGGTTCACTCGTGTTTTACTGGTCTTTCCAGGCATTACAGTTTTCAAGACAATGAGAGAAGCACAAAGAGGAATATAAAAGTAAGAGCTTCATACATACAACATGTTGACAGGCGATGTGATGCTGCGGATCAGAAACGGGTCATTCAGTGTCAGACAGCAGTTAAAAGGAGAATAGTACAATCAAATGTCAGCCTAATGAATCGGACCCGGCTCAGGTTTCACCGAGACCCACAGTCCTTCCTGTCCATCTCCAGAGTCCGGTAGGAACCTCCCCGCGCCCGAGAACATCTTGAAACATCTTCAGGGCTTCTCAGTGGCTCTGGACCAAATCATGCATGAACATAAAACAGAACCCTCAGTTTTGGGAGACCATCACTTCCTGTCCCATCAGAGGAGACAGGAATCAGAACTCCACTGGGTTCACTCTGACCACTGGTGATGTGGAGCAGTTCATCCAGCAGATAAACCCCAGTTTGGTCACTTCTGTTACCGTCAGCCGCTCAAAGTGGAGTGAAGTATTCAGGTTTATAAAAAGTGGACCATGCAAAAGTTCCGACCTTAATCGTCTTCATCAGAAAAGACCGGGGAGCGTTCCATACATCACACTAATGTAAGCAGGGAGAAGCTGCCATTGTGGAAAGTCAGGGGAATGTTTGTGAACTGAGATTCCAGATTATTTTGTCCCATCAGCGTCAAATCCTGGATTATTTTAATCCCATTGTTATTTGAAGTAAGTATTATAATGAGAATAATGTTGAATTATTACTAGAATTAAGTACAAATATGTGAGTAAAGTCGTAATATTCCGAGAATACTTGTGACGTTACGAAAATAGTCGTAAATTTACTTGAGTTGAATTGAATAATGGCAATAAAGTCCTAAAATTAAGGGAAGAAAGACATCACAATGAGAATGAAGTTGTAATATTAGGAGAATAAAGTCAAAATATACCGAGAATAAAATCATGTTAAATTATGAGAGTAAAGTTGTAATATGAGAATAAAGTCATAAAATTACGAGAAGAATTTCATAATAATGAGAATAAAGTCATAATATTATGTGAATAAAGTAATATTAAGAGAATATTTGAAATATTACTTGAATACAGTTGTAATATTATGGGAATAAAGTCGTAAAATTATGAGTACAAAGTCGTAATATTAGGATAAAGTCATATTGAGAATAAAGTCACAATAATGAGAATAAAGTCAGGATATGCTCAGAATAAAGTCAGGTAAAACTATGAGAGTAAAGTCATAATTTTTATGACGATCTCCTGCGGGCGGTTCTCTTTACGGGTCGCCACAGCGAACAACTGTTTCCACCATTCCCTTCCTTCTGCATCTTCCTCCGTCACACCAGCCCCAAGTCTTAGTCCTGTTTGAATCAAGTTCTAATATGAGAATAAAGCCGACATTTCCTGCTCCACTACAGAGGTGATTTTCTGCTATTGTGTCTGGTCCTTTCATGGAACAGACTCGGTTCCTTGAACAACCTTGAACCAGGTACTTAAAACAACGTGGCATTAAGGAGCCTAAATATTGAATATTTATTTATTCCTCATTTCGAGGCTCCTCTGATGTGCTGCCTAGTATTACATTATTCTCCTAATAGCATGACTTATTTGTTGTAAAATTACAACTTGACTCATTTTTTAATGTGGAACCTAATATTGCTACTACTAAGAGTTTGCAGAATTTGCAGTCGTCCACTTATCCAAAGGTCTGTGGTCCAATCCGCATCTACTGATGTCTAGGCCTCAAACCAAGAGCTCCTCCCACTGGCAGCAGAAGTGTGAATGTATGGAAGTAAATCACATGATCCGGTTCTTCCTCCTTGTTTCATCTGCTGTGTAAGCAAATAAAAACTAAAGCGGTATTACAGCTTCCTCTCTCTGTTGTAGCGATGATGATGTCATTTTCCAGACACCTGATTGGTCAGCAGGCTATGATCTTTTAAAGGCGGTCATCTTGAACCAAAGCTGCCATAGCAACCTGTTGAGTTACCACGGCGACATACCCCGGGGTAAGAAGTGAACCAGCAGTGTGCAGCTTCCTAAACCCAGTCCGTAGTCCAAACCTCTGGGATGCGGTGAGACCACATGATGACATCACGGCCTAAGAACTCTAGGACGGGTTGTAGGTTCTCCTGAAGTGGAGCCACACTAACAGTTTCTCCCTGGACATTTACTGAATCCTATGCCGGGTCACAGGACAAAAAGCTCCTTGAAGAGTGATGAAGACGTCCACCGGGTCGTTCTTGTTCCATCGCTAGAAGGTTAAAGTTGGAAAGTGTTCAAAATCTGACCCCGCCCCCTAACTCATGACAGCCAATCAGGAAGAGTTTCACTAATCATTACTAAAATCATTCAGTCGGTGGACGCAGCGATAAAACGAAGGGTGACATTCAGAATAATGTCTGACACACATATACACACACGCACAGACACAAACACACACACACACACTCAGTGTGACACTGGGATATAATAAATAAGGTCAAACAGAGCATGTAACATAAGACATATATTTCTCACATAAAGATATTGCTCTATAAAAAATAAACAAAATCAAGACTCATAAAAAAATATATGACGGATATAAATAAATAAATGAATAAAATGAAACGGCTGTAAATGCAGAAATAAAAGCTGATGAAGGCCTGTGATCGACTCGTCCTCTACGCTATCGTCCAGTCATGCTGTCCGTTAATGAGTCCTGGCGTCCGCACGGCGCCGGCGGTCCGGTCCCGCCCCTCCCTACTACTGCTGCCTATGCTCAGACTACACCCCCCCTCAGATGAACCACTCCTTCTTGCTCTCCTCGATGGTCTCGGTGAAGGCGGGGTCGTTGACGATGATGGCGGCGTCAGCGCAGTCCGCCGACTCAGCTCCTTTGGCCTCGTTGGTGTGGTAGGAGCCTTTGTGGCGGAACAGATGGCGGACCACGAAGACCAGGATGCAGAGAATGGTGAAGACCACCGAGGAGATGATGCCTGGAGACAGAAGGTTCCCATTAGAGCTGGTGGGTTGACCCGGTTAGAGACAAGCCCAGAGAGGAATAACCCGACCCTCGGTGATTACCACATCGTTAAACTAAAACATTGACTAATGGAAGTCCAGCCGGAACCGCTGATCCCGCTAAGGCTCATGGGGGCTGGAGCTTATCCCAGCCAACACAGCGGACAGAACCCCAGTTCATCACAGGGCCGACACACAGAGGCCGACAACCGTTCACACCTGTTCGTCATTTAGAGTCAACTACATACATGTCTTTGGACTTTGGGAGGAGGCTGGAGAAACCTGAGTTGGATTTGAATCCAGAACCTTCTTGCTGTGGGGCAAATTTACAGTCCATCACCATGGGACCACTGTGCTGACCCAACCCATTCATTTCATCAATAACCCTTTAATGTCCTGCTCAACAATTCGTTTGAAACTGTTTATAATCGGACCCAGTGGCAGCATGTATGCTAAAGAGGAAGGGGCCAAGGACGGAGCCCTGAGGGACACCGCATTTCAAAAAGAGGTCACCAAGGAGGAGCAGTAACCATGGTTACTGAGAAACTCCTATTTGATAAGTAGGATTTTTTTTTTTGGTCATATCAAAGCGTTAGGACTCACGTAACAGAATTCAACTTGATGCGAAAAAAGACAACGTTGAATAACGGTCAGTTTACGCTTGTCTGGTCTGCAGCTACATGGCACTAAAAAGCTGTGATGTCCATGTGTTCTGATATCTTTCTATCAGAACCGGCATGAATTTCTTCAACAGTTTGTGCTACAGTAGATGTTCAGTGGGATCAGACATCATGGACCAGCCTTCGCTCCTCACGCTCATCTGTGAACCCGGTGGGTCTTCTATAATATATCCAAACAAACAAACAGGTAACCATGGTAACCAGATAATATACCCCACCCCCAAACAGGTAACCACGGTAACCAGATTATATATCCCAACCACTGACTGGTAGCCATGGTCACCAGATAATATACCCCACCCCCAAACAGGTAACCATGGTAACCATGGTTATAATGTTATGGCTGATTGATGTAGTTTGGAAAAACAGATCTGATATTTACCTCCAATAACAGCGGAATTGCGCTCCAGTTCATCGTCGGGGTCCGAGTCCTCGTTGGGAGGGAGAACCGCCCCATCTGTGGGCGGAGCAAAGATTGTATGTGATAAGTAGAAGTCCAGAATGTTCCTTAAGACTGGATCTGGGTTCTACATCTACCTGCTTGAAGGTGCCAGGGATCGTTGGCCAAGGCCATCGTGGAGATGGTCAGGGGTGAAGCTCCACAGTTAGACGGCACCAGAATCCCATGGGTGCTGACAGAAGCTGCCGAGCCAAAACGCAGAGCAGCTTTCAGCGGTGCCACGCTGTTAAACTGGACCCGGGACAGACAACCCACAAAGCCCGGCGTGATGTAGCTATTTATCAGGACCGGGTCAATCTGTCCGGTTTCTGTCAGAAAGAAATGTACATAAACACATACTGAATATACATAATATACAAAATATACACACAGATATACACGAATAAACACAGTAGACACAGATATACAAAATTTACAAATAAATAGATACAGATATACACATACAAACATACTTTTATATAGTATATACTTTATATATTCTGTGGAGAGCCAAAGAATGAGGTCAAGGATACAAGCGGCTGAAATGAGCTTCCTTCATAGGGTGGCTGCACTATGACTTTGAGATTAGGTGAGGAGCTCAGACATCCGGGCCGGAGCCGCTACTCCTTCACAACGAAAGGAGCCGGTTGAGGTGATTCGGGTTCTCCAGGCAGGGGTACACGGAGGAGACCCTGGGGTTGACCCGGAACTCAGTGGAGGTACTATATTATGATTATTTGGCCTGTGAACGCCTTGGTATCCCGCAGGATGAGCTGGAGAATGATGCTGGGGAGCGGGATGTCTGTAATGCACTTCTTAGCCACTTCTTAGCACGACCCGACCCCGGATGAGAAGAAGAAAACGGATGGACCCAGTATCTGCTGGTATTTGATGGAGTTCAAGGAACCGTGACTTTTAACTAGATGTCCATGACCGTTGGAAGAAAAACAGCCCCTCAGCATCATAGATCCACCACTAGACGTCATAGTGGGTATCAGGGGCTTCTCTCTATGGGTTTCTTGCTTGCTAAGCCACACCCATCTTAGATGTGTGTAGCCACAAAGCTCTGTTTTGATTTGATATGATATCCTCTGACCTCTGACCTTGCTCCAGTGAAAGTCCCAGTGGTGTTTGTCAAACTGTAGCAGCGTTAGCTCGTGTGTGGACGACAGCAGAGGCTTTCCTGTTGCTACCCTCACACACAGCTGGTGTTGGTGTGGGCGCCATCTGATGGTAGTTAGGGAGACTTTCTGACTCCGAGTTTCACCTGACCTCTGACCTCCCTAGCTATAATCCTTGGATAGTCTTTAGTAAGTAGAACCATCCTCATCCCAGTTGGTGGGGTCAGTTTGCATACATGTCCTATTCCAGGCTGATTTTAAACATCTCCAGTCTCTTTGAAACTAAAATTATTGATCAAACTTTTGAAACTGATATTTTGAACTTTTGATCGTTTCTGTCTTCTCCGGTCTTTCCTGTTGGGAAGAACCTCAACGAGAATCAGGCCTGTGTGTCACCTCATATTTATACCCCAGTAAAACAGGAAGTCACTTCTCGGCACTTTTGAATCTTATTTTCCCAGTTTTTTTTTTAAAGAGTGTCAATAATTCTGTAGATGTGTGTGTGTGTATTTGCGTGTGTACACATCTACACACACATGAGCTCACAGACGGGTTCTGATGGGGCGACTTACCGTACACTTTGCCCAGGAAGATGCTTTTGACCAGGTTGAGCTGGGTGTCGGAGGATTCCGGTAGGGTGTGCGTGGACACCGGGTAGTGATCCAGCTGGAGAGGAGAACATCTCACACCTTTAATCTGCTGCTTGACTGCCGTTACCCCCCCCCCTATCTCCATTGCCCACTGTTTATGCTAAGCTAAGCTAAAGCAATCTGTAATTGACTCTCATATCCATGTGGACCTGTGCGGTGTAAATAAAATCTGTATAATTTATTTTGGCAACCACAGCTGCCGGTATTTTACCGTAAAATATGCTGACCATGTACACGACATTACGGTAAATAAGAATAAAAACACATATAATGTAAACCCTTTTATGCTTATATAATTAATTGAATAAAATAACAATAAATGACATTCATTTCAGACTTTTAGCCAAAAACTTAACACTATTTCACATATAATACCGTATTTTTAGCATCTCCTGTGTACCGTTATTATGGGATGCTGTTGCGTAATGGTTACATTTGGTTATTTATTATTATTGTTATTTTTTATACTGAACAATTACTTTTACAAGAATGACTGGATTAGGACATTCTGGCATTTTTCCCTTTAATCTTACCAAAATTATGTATTTTAACGGTAAAATTCTGTTTTATTTTTTTCACGTATTAATGACCAGATATAAGAAAGTTATTTCCTGTTTCTTCATTTATGATAACTCACCCAATCTACTTCATTTATACTGTTTTGAGATTTACCGTGTTTTAATGTTGTAATCAGACGGTGTCTCTACTTCAAAGTTTTACAGCTTAAGTGAAAAAAAAAGCTAAAACATACCGTAATTTTATGTACTTAAGTGTGTAACTGTAAAGAGGTTAACATTGTATATGTTTTCTAAATGGTGTTTTAACTGTCAAACATTCCGTGACCATGTTCAAGACATTACGGTAAATAAGAATGAAAACAGATTTAACAGTAAATTACATTAATTTCAGACTTTGAACCAAGAAATTAACACTAGCTCATAAATATATACTGTACTGTATTTTTTGCATCTTTTGCGTCTACCGAAATTATGGGATGCTGTGAGCAAATGGTTAAATTTGGAGATTTATTTTACTTTCGACATTCAACAGTTTTTTTTTTTTTACAGTATTTTCTACCGACAATTTTTACAGATTAAGTGAAAAAAAAGTAGTGATGTACTGTAAACGTTATGTTTTGTACATGGTGACTGTATTTTTTTTACGGTAAAATTCTGGCAACCACAGCTGCAAGTATTTTACAGAACGTTTGTTTACAGTGCGGGGGCCATGATGTAGAATCTGGTATATGAGACAGGAAGTCTCACCTGCAGTCGGATCTCTCTGAGGTTCCGGGTGATGTTGACGGTGTGCGGCTGCCCGTTGGCCATGTTGCGGTGCTCAACATCTACGGTGTACGGTTTGGCGAGCCCGCCGAGGCTGTAGCGGATCTGGAGCGTCCCTGGACAGACGCGTAGAGACAAGATATAAACGCCGGTTTTGTTTTAGGGTGAAACACGTTGATGGGGCGGCGGCGACGAACTCACCGTTGTGCCTGAGAACCACGGCTATGTAGTCCTCCGTCCTGCAGCTGATGTAGACCAGGATGCTGGGGGCGCTGGATGTGCTGAAGCTGAACGCCAGTTCCTCTTTGGTCAGGTTGGCCTCATTAGGACCACCGGCGCCTGATGGGCTCTTCGCCTCCTGCTGCCCAGGAGATCCCATCTCGGACAGGAAGTCATAGCGCACCAGGGTTCCTGTCTCAAAGTAGCCTCCGACATCTTCCCCCCCCCACACACACACACACGAAGGGTATCATCGTTATCATCCAAAGGTATCAAATCCGAGTCCCGACACACACTTGAAGCTGAGTCGGCGTTTTACCGTCGGTGCAGAAGGGCCCGTCGTACGCCGTGAGGGAGCAGTCGCAGGTGTATCCGTCGTACTGCTCCACACACCTCCCCCCGTTCCTGCAGTGCATCCCGTAGCTGCCACAGTGACCCTGGCAGCTCGGATTCACCCCCGGAGTCTCCTTCGCCTTCTGCTCCAGGTCAAACGGCACGCCGTTTATCTTCAGGGCGCGCATGCAGCCCAGGAAGCCCCTCTGACCGCTGGAGGCACCTGGAGGCAGAACAGTCAACAGAACCACTTCAGTACCGCATCACAGTCACGAGCGGCGGGAGTGAGCGGGGGCCCCATGATTTGATATTCTCGCATTTTATGAATATGACGTTGCTGCTCGGATTCTCTTGGGGTCTCCTTGAAACAGTTTACACAGTTTCCTTCTTTTATACAAGGTCAGTTCTGCGCAGGAAGAATCTGAGGGTCTTTCTGTAACAGACAACGGCTCACGAGGAGGAAAGCTGTTTTTGGACCCCCTCATAATCATAACACAGACTCCTGACAGCATCTGGACCTGGTCCTGATGATAAGGAGGATGGGGTCCTGGTGGATCTCCTCCCAGAACTGGATCAGGGCCTCAGTGAGCTCCTGGACAGTCGGTGGTTCATCTTGGTGGCGTCTGAGGCTCCGATACATAACGCCGCAGAGGTTTTCCAGTGGGTTCAGGTCTGGAAAACGTGGGGGCCAGTCAGTGGCATCAAGACCATCATCCAGGAATTGCCTTCACACTCTGACCACATGAGGCCGGGCATTGTCCTGGACCAGGAGGAACCGAGCGTTCACTGGACTAGTGTTTGGTCTGGCCGCGTTTCTGAGAATTTCATCCTGGTACCCAACAACAGTCTATCGGAGGTCTGAGAGACCCTCCAAGGATCTGCCTCCCCATCACTGACCCGCCACCAGGCAGCAGAACCTTCACCTTCAGGGTCTCCAGTCTCTTTCACGTGTGTCACATGAGCTCAGGGAGAACCTGCTCTCATCTGTGAGGAGAACGAGGCACCAATGGAGAACCTGACCATCCTGGTGCTCTCTTGTGAACATCAGTCCAGTTACATGGTGCTGGACTGTGAGCACAAGAGGATGTTGGGCCCACATCCTCAAGGTTTATATTGTAAACCTTTTAAACGTGAATGATATGGAGTCATGGTGATAAACAAACACATTTCACTCTGAATCATGTTAATAAAGTTTTATATACTTTTAATAAAGAAAGTCCTTTTGTTTTTTTCACGCATCAAAGCTTTGAGAGGATGAAGAGCGGCAGTAATAAATACTGTACTGTTAAATTCTGGGACCTTGCTGTGAGAAAGTTGAGTGCGTTTTTTTGTATAAAGAGTAGATCGGACTTGGACAAAATGAATGTAGGATGAAGAGGGAAAGGGGAAAAATTAGATATAGGGAGGTGAGGTGCAGTCAGTGTTTCCAGACGTACCAAAGAGCTCTCCTGGCCAGAAGTGTATTTGAATACACTTTGGTTGAATACTTTTTCACACTGGCGATTTAGTTATCAGAGAATCTTTTTACCTCGTTGAGTGAAATAAAAAAAAACGTGAAACTAGCATTTTGAGTTTACTCGGGTTGTTTAATGTCACATTAAGGTTTAAGGATCCAACACAGTTCCGACACACAGGACTAGTTTTCTGTATTACATCACGTACCACCTGGGAGGAATAGAGTGTGTGTGAGTGTGTGTGTGTGTGTGTGTGTGTGTGTGTGTGAGGATGTCTGTGTGTGAGTGTGTGAGAGGTTGTGTGTATGTTTGTGTGTGAGTGTGTGTGAGTGTGTATTTGTGTTTCAGAGGTTCTGTGTATGTTTCTGTGTGTGTGAGAGGTTGTGTGTGTGTGTGTGTGTGTGTGTGTGTGTGTGTGTGTGTGTGTGTGTGTGTGTGTGTGTGTGTGTGTGTGTGTGTGTGTGTGTGTGTGTGTGTGTGTGTGT